>APFE031515397.1:17381-31802 GCA_000404065.3 Pinus taeda
CCCAATAAGCTCCTGGCTCTGAGACTTGAATTGTTTATTTTTTATATCAGCACTGTCCAATACCCTCTTGGCCATGTATGTATAGGGGAGTATTTTAGGCCTTGCTGCTATGCAGCGCAGGAATGAGCATGCAAGTTCAGTAAGCGATGCTTCAGATGAGTTGCGAGCGTCTACTGTAACTGTAACTTCCATAACTCTGGGATTTTCTTCTTCTAGCAGACTGTACATGCCTTCCCAAGTGGATATATCGGCTTCTCTGGTACAGGTGGTGTCTGTGAATAAGGGTGTCATCTCTATTTTCTCAGCAACCAGAGCTTTTCCCTTCTTCCCCATTATGTTTTGTACACTGCTTTGTATATTACTCTACTTGCAGCTCCTACAAATTTACAAGTAAGGAAAGAATAATGGTAAGTGATAAGGTGACGGGAAAGCTCTTAATTTCGAAATCATATCAAATATGTCACCCTACGTGAAACAACATTTTCGATCAGATCTAAATCTTTTCTCATAAATGATCATCAATAAACCACTAAGTTGACATTAATGACCATAACTCAGTATCGGATTACGAGAAATATTTCATTGAACAATGAGCGCTATTGATCTATGATAAAGAGATTTTATGATTTGCTTCGCAATATTGCAGATCGCAATATCGCTAATCGTTTTTGTTAATATAATTTATTTCTTTATGCCACTGCGAGATGCGATTCACAAGATGCTTTATCACATATTGTGGGACCGGGATGTTTTATCTTGGGTGGTGCTTGCAACATATGATTTATGCGATGTGCGATGAATCTATAAGGCGCGCGATCTCACATCATCACGTTTTCGCAATTTTGAAAGTTTGTTTTTATGATATTATCCATTACCCTTTTGCGATGTGATGTTTATTGTTAGGAGAACGATTTTATTTGAAACTTATCATAAAAGTTTAAGATTTTGGGTTTTGCGGATGTTTTTCCTAAGTTTATGATAGTGTGTTTTATTCGAAGGGAATTATAAGTGCTAGTTTTTTATTTTTTAAAAGGGTCCCCATTTATTTAGTTTTATTACTAATACTAAATAAAAAAGGGGGTTGTTGCAGGCCACAACACAAGGTTTGATGAATTCCATTTTCAAACCTTTCCTTATAAAATTTGTGTTAGTATTTTTTGATGATATACTAATCTACAACAAGTCTTGGAAGGATCATGTTCAACGTGTTGACAGGATGCTCAAACTATTGGAGGAGAAACAATTATATGAAAAAAGCTCCAAATGTTTCTTTGGAGTACAAGAGGTGGAATATTTGGGCCATATTGTATCTCATGAAGGTATTAAGGTAGACCCTAATGTTACACAGTAATTTGTCATTGCCTTTACTCCCAGTCCATCTATTGTGTCCATGCCTCATTTTTTTTTCAAAGATGCCATTTCATCAACCATGGCCTCTTTCTAGAGTTTGCCATCCTCTGAATCTATTGCTTCCTTCACAGTTCTGGGATCATCATCAGTAATAGATAAAGAAAATTTTGAACAGAAATCAGATGGACTATACCTTTCCGCTACCTTCTTTCTTGAATTAATCTACTCACACCTGGAGTTTGTGGCTCTTCCTCTTTTGATTCCTCTTCTACTATAGACTCTGATTCTTCCTCCTTAAGATCAAACTCTATCTTCTCAGGTTCCTTTGGTTGGACTTCATGTTTAATAAAATCTTTCACCTCTCTGAACACCACATCTCGGCTATACACAACCTTCCTTGTTACTAGGTTTCAAAGCTTATAACCCTTTAAACAATCCTTATACCCAATAAATATGCACTTTTCAGATTTACTATCCAACTTGGTTCTTTTCTCCTTTGGAACATGTACATATCCATTACATCCAAAAACCCTCAGATGTGAAAAAGAGGGTTTCTTACCAGTCCATACCTCTTGTGTATTCTTATCTTCCAACGTCAATGAAGGTGATCTGTTGACTAGGTAACATGTTGTCTCCACCACCTCTGCCTAGAATTCCTATCATAACCCGACACCACTGAGCATGCTTCTTGCCCTTTCCATCAACATCTTGTTCATTCTTTCTACAACTCCATTTTTCCCAGGTGTGTAAGGAGTAGTCTTATGCCATGCTATACCACACTTCTTACAGAATTATTCGAATTCTTTGTTGCAAAAATCTCCACCGTTATTTGACCTCAACACATTTATCTTCTTCTTTGTCTAGTTTTCCATGAGATCCTTAAATTATTTAAACCTGTGAAAGACGTCATATTTCTTCTTAAGGAAATATATCCATGTATGCCTTCAGAATTCATCTATAAATTATACATAGTACACAGACTTACCCAGTGATGGAACCTTCACATGTCCAAACACATCACTATGCATAAGCTCTAACATCTGTTTTTCCCTCTTACCACCAGAGGGGAAACTCACCCGATTTTGCTTCCCATATACACAATTTTCACAGAAATCAAAATCTAGAGAGCTATTACTCATACTTTCTACCATACCTTTACCATGAAGTATTTGAAGGCCCTTCTCTCCAATATGTCCAAGCATTTGAAGTTGTTGGCCGGATAAATCGTTCTTACGGACAAGACCGATCTCCCTAGTATCAACAAATATCTAGAAACAAGCAGGACAAGCAGATCTACATTTCTCTAAACATATTGTGATTCATTAATAAAAACAAAGAGGTGTTTTAGACCCTACCTTGAGTCCAACTCTAGTTTGTGGCTGCCATGCTTCGCCCGTCTGAAAGAGTTTCCTTTTGAGAATCTGCAAACACAAACAAGCACACATCAAATAACACCTGCGTAGCTAATATAACAAATCATGTTCATTATGATGATCAAGGAGTTCATAAAATAAACCATAAGACACAATTTATTGAGAAAAATAAACTTGATTGTATTATCTTTGAAAATAGAAGAACTTTACAACCTTGGTGCCTTGATGTTGTACAAGCTCTTCCCAGGGTCCAAACAAGAATCTCCTCTACTTTGACAAGCCTCACTCTCTTCCAAATGAGATTAAAAGGTATGTGATCTCTCCTCTCAAAAGCTAAATTAAGAACACAAAGTTCCAGCAGCATTTCACCTAAAAAATATTCAGCTTTCAACCTCCCCATTAACTAGCCCAATGCTTCATTTTATAGTGCAAAGGAAGGAGGTTACAGGTCCACCTATGAAGGGATAGAGTCCTCCTTCAAAGGGATAAGCTCCTCACATCAAGGGGTTAGCTCCTTTAGGTATGGGATACATGAACCATAAAGGAGCGAACTTGCCACCTCAAGATTCCTTTTCGAAGCTTCCAGAAATGACTCAAAGTGAGTTTTTAAGAATGTACTTCCACCTTTTTTACTTTTACAGGGGTTTGCACCCATTACACAGAGACAGAGCGATCATGTGCGCAGGGGACATGACCATTAGGTGCGGGACCACAGGTGATGCTAAGAGAAAGTGCGGAGCTAGAGTTTTAGAGACTTTTAAGGTCTTTCTCTTATTTTCAAGGCTTGACATGAAGAACTAAGGTTTAAGACTTGCAAAGGAGGAAAGTATGAGTGGTGATAGACTCACATAGACTGCAAAATGTCATGGTGACAAGTTTTGTGCAACAGATTGCCCCCTAAAGTGTGAAGTCTATAATAGATGAGGATAGTATTTGTTATCTAAGAAGAGTGAAGTACTTTATCATTTCAAGGATCTTCCTGTGGATACCCCGATCGGAACCTGTAAAAAACATTCAATACAAAATATATATATGTGAAGATATCATCGTTGAGGTAGGCATTCCCATACTCAGATCAAAACTGACTAAAGAACCAACTAAACTGTTCTGATACAGGAACGATTTTGTAATACATCACAAGTATAGACATATGTAGACACAGTATGGGCGCAACCATCTGTTTATGAATAGTCCACTGTATAATGAATAACAAAATTCCTCGCAGCTTGAATGGTGAAAAATAGATTTAGTGTCTTGATTTCTGCTTCCCGAACTAGTACAATTCTATCCATGTGAATGAATGTGTCGAAGTCGAACATGATAGAAACCACTTGATTACCAGTCAATGATGTAAAATGTTAACAAGTGTGAGAGAAACCACCAGTAATGTCAATGGCTCTCAAAGTACTCAGTACAATCCATGAAATGTGAATAAATGAGTTGATGTCGAACATGTCACAGAATACTTTGATCGAAGGTCAATGATGCAACCTGTCGTCGAAGGCGAGAAACCTGCCATTGAGGCATGCAGATTCCAAGGCACTGACAATTTCTAGATCATCTTTCTAGATAATGAGTTGAAGTCGATAGAAAGTGATCCGTCATAGGCAAGCCCACGACACGAAATCATAGATCAAGTTTGAAGAAATGTATTTGGCAAGGACTAACTCAGGGATGGTCAAAGATGAATGACAAATATTTTGCAAATGAATGGTTTATTTGAACTGACCTCTTGAACACATAACGACACTGCAGATGGTTTGGCGAAAATTAACCCAAAGCTAATACCCAGAAACTGGATGAAGACTTTCAATATGGTTTGATTAACTGTTAGGCAAAGGATTTCCCAACCTAGGTGAACAAAAAGTGTCGTATTCAAGAGTGATTGAATACTTTTCTAAAACACAAAGTACAACAAACAGATTCATTTTTCTCTCTTTTCCCCTACCATTTCTGGCAAGTACCTCTTTATTTTTGACAAGCTTGAGGAGGATAACATTTGCTTGGTTATAAGCTCATCCTTCGGATGAGTCCAACTTAGTTTAAATTCAAACCCTAAGAAGGATTGGTCCATTCTTGTTTAAATTGAACAGGTCCTTTACTGTTAAATTTTAATGAGTCCAGTATAGGAAAAACTCGATGTTTTTCAATTTTAGGGAGTCATGAGAAAAAATTAAGGAAACTCCATGATTGCCCTTTTTCATAAATTTGTGTGTCCCAAGCCCGAAAAAGTATAAAATAATACTTGAGAGAACCACTTGACCATTATGATCAAGGAGTACTTTTCATAATTAGTGGCCTTGATCCGAAAAAAGTAAAAAAGCGATCAAAGACACGTCATTTTATTACCAATATCAAACTTGAAACAACAAAAGTCCGGCAATCTTTTCATGTTTACACGGTCAGAAAAGAGTTGTAAGTGGACCATATTTTTAATTCCGTTTTAACGAGTTTAAAAAGAAAAACTCGGCAATCTTTTCATATTTTATGAGTCAAAAAAGAGCGTAAAGAGGACTCTAATGTTTTTCGTTGAAAATGGTCAATTATCTCTTAAAATCCAGTATTCTACACAAAAACTCAGAAGATTACTCATATCTGTTTAAAATAAATAAAAATGCATCAAAAAGTTACCTTTTTAAAGTGGAAAATAAACAAATTAAAAATTCTTTTATTCAAAAAATCTTATAAAAAGGGCTTTTGTAAATTCATTTTTACCGTTTGACTTTAGAGTAAGAAAAAAGAGCTTTTGAGTAAGAAACTTCCTGTGAAGATTACGGAAAATCCGACCGTTGGAATCGAAAACCGTCAGCTCCAGGTAATCCACATCATCCCAATCTTGCATTTCAACCGTTTAAATTTTGTTTTAGGGCTTTAACAATTGATTTTTTAAGGAAAATTTTGATTAAAATTCTGCTCGCAGGGATCCGCAGGTGCAACATGTGGCCCGTACAGACCCTGACTTTTTTGTACAAAGAAAAAATTCAGGCTCCCGCACCTGCTCTTAAGGACGAGTGCAAACCTACGCACTATCCCTAACTAGCGGGTGCGGACCCCGTGGAATACGCTTTAAAACTTCAACTTTTTCCATTTCTGCCCAACAATTTTTTGAACTAAAATGTTCTTATCTACCTTCTTTACAATGTAGGATATACAAAATGCTTGTTTGGCGGGAACGGGAGCACGAAGATGTGGACCTAGCTGCATTACTTCATCCACCTTCAATACAGGCATTAAAAGCATGCAAACTATTTAAATTCTGGGCCATACTTAGCGTGAGGGCTCAGGTAGATTTCTTGCAATGGCTGGTGGACAAGTGGAGTACACAGGACCAATGTTTCATTATTGGTGGCCACCGGCTCGAAATCGAGCTAGAGGACATATACTTCTCGACTGGTTTGCCCAAAAGAGGTGAAGGATTATCTTTATTCGGGACTAAGCCAGGTGGCTAGTCTGTCGCTAGTCTCCGACTAGAGTTTTGTAATAACCAAACATCGGAAAAACCGATAGATATTAAGACTATCTCCCATCCTGAACTTAAAGTGATTGCATTTACTGTCACCAAACTATGCAGGAGTGTAGCATTGCATTTAGCTACCGGATCCCAAATGCGAATGGCAGTAGACTGTTACCAAGGCACCATCTTCAACGGGTGCGAAGCTGTGTTGGCAAATGTAAAAGGCCAACTGACTAGAGCAAAGAACGGGCAACTAAAAAACTTTGGATATGGTTTCTTGGTTGTGAGCTTTGGCCTAGAGAGGGTCTCTATGTTGGTCCAACAGCAGCTTTCCGTTGAGGACGGACTTCCCCGAGAGCCTAGGATTATGCGTTGGGTTGCAGTGATGGCCCATCATCCCGAGGAGGGTTCAGAGGTTGTTCGATTTCCGCCTGAGTATTTTCGTTGGTTGGGAAACCAACTTTTAGTGATTCAAGATTTTCCATATGCTGGGATGGATTATCGTGGTGATCCAGACATGGCTCTTCCACCAGCCGCTCTCCAACCCTATGAGAGAAGACACCCAGCTGCCGCAACACCGGCCCCACAGGACCTATCTACAAAGACCCTAACCGAATTGGAGAATCATCTAGAACGTTTGATAGCAGACATTACAGAGACTAACATAGATGATATTCCACTTAGGTTACAGCGCTATGTGATTGGGGTCCCAAGACCTTTTAGGAGGTTCCTTTGTAAGGTGGCCCAAGCAGTGGTTTCTTATCGTGATCATCACCAGTGATAGGATGATCGCCTTTGTAGACTCATACGACATTTTATGTCTTTTTGCACTATCATTTTTGCCGATCATAAGGTGCTTTTCAACCTATGATCGAAGACGATGTATATTTGACACACTCCTATGCTATGATATATCACTATTACTGGCTATCTTGTAAAACATGTTATAGAATGTTTTTAAATTTACTGTTTTGATTATTGCAAATGTCTATTTAACATTCGAGAAGCAACTGCATCTGCTAATGTATTTAAATATCTTGGAATATGCTGATATTCAATGTAATCAAATTCACGTTCCAAGAGACGAACTCTAAAAAATAATCTTAATAAGATTGGATTTCTAATGGCATAAACTCTGTTAAGCTGTAATACAATGAGTTCAAAATCTAACCTAACAATCAAACTCTGAATCCCACATGAAATTGATTCAGATAATAACTCAATCACTGCACTATACTTTGCAATGTTTTTCATTATTTGACCGAGGCTTACCCCATGCATAGATACTAACTCGTTAGAGGTTGAATAGATAACCGAAGCTGCGGAAGAAATGTTCCATGTACTACGACAAGCACCATCAGCAAAACCAATGTATGTTTGAGGAGACGTCAACATCTGCAATATCAAGAGTAAAATCAAGATATGCAGGAATAATGACAAAAGCACTCTCTAAACTAGGCACACATTTCTAATCTAAAACACACCAGCTAGAAAGAAACTAATCTAACAAAAATATCCACACCAAACTTTAAGCATAATATCTCTTCAGATAAAGCCCATTTCTAGGTCTACCTAAAGAGACACCATCAAAATCTTCCAATTCATAGGCCCCTTTCGCCAGCTTTCGCTTAACAACATACGAACCATGCCACATAGGTACAAATTTTCCAACCCCTAGCTTATCGTTTGCTTGATCATATAGTAAGACTAGATCTCCTTCCGAAAAATTACGGGGTGTAACATTTCGATCATACTGATATTTTATTCATTTGGCATGAGTCTCGATTGCTAATGAAGCATCACATCGATTCTCATCTATTTGAGCTAAGTACAACAAACATTTCTCCTTTTCGGAAGTGGCTGGGAGTAATTCTATGGCTATTTGCAATGACGGAATTTTGCATTCAATGGGTAACACTGCTTCCAAACCATAGACCAGTTGAAAAGGAGTGAAACCAGTTGATGTTTTTACTAAGGTTTGATATGCCCAAAGCAATGAAAATAACATGTTATGCCAATTCGACCTATGAATCCCAATGATCTGTTGGATCATAGTGACTAGAACTTTAATGATTGCTTCAACCAGACCATTAGCCTGTGGGTAATATGGAATAGAACTATCGTGATGCAGGCCAAGCTGATCTGTTAGTTCAGTCATTATGATGTTTCGAAAATGACTCCCATGATCAGTAACAATCACTTGAGGAACACCGAATCTAGCAATTATATGATTGAAAATGAAAATTGCAGCAGTTTTGTCGTCTGCCGAAAATGTAGGCATCGCCTCAGCCCACTTAGTAAAATAATCTACCGCAAGGATGATATACACATGCCCCTCGGCTGAGTGAGGGTTACATGTAATAAAGTCGATACCTCACTTTGCAAAAGGACCGACGGCAATTATAGGGTGGAGAGGAGCAGGTGGAGCACGCATCTTACGATTAAAAATTTGACAATTGTGGCATTTCCGGACTGCATAGATATAATCTTTAAATAAGGATGGCCATAAATAACCAGCGCGCAATATCTTTTGGGCTCTGGCATACCCAGACATATGACCGCCACATGCTCCAGAGTGACAGTCATTAAGACCCTTTTCGGCTCCTTCATGAGTTAGACAACATCGGAAAATAGAATCCGCCCCACGACGATAGAATGTATCTCCAATAATATTGTATTTTTGGGATTGGAAACATATTTTCCTTCGCTAAGATCGTAAGATTTCATGCCGAAAAGATTGGGTTTGATGATAAACAATGATATCTCCATACCATGGATCAAGAGTACTGATAAGAAACAAGGATTCATCCACAATGGGTTCTTCCACCACAGTTTCAGTATCAGTACACGGGAAGTCAGACATCAGTTCCGGAAAAACCAAAGATTTCTTTGCCTTGGCTTTTTCAAATTCCAAGTCAAATTCCTACAGGATAACGATCCATTTGGAATACTTGCCCCCTAGTAATTGTTTAGTCAAAATATACATCATAGGGTTACAGTCAGAAATTACCGTGGTTTTGCGTAATAAGATGTAATGACGAAATCTTTGGACAGCTTGAACAGCTGCCAAGGCCAATTTCTCCACATGCGAATATTTAATCTTAGTCAGATTCACAATTCGACTAAGATAGTAAATCGCATGTTCACTGTTGAATTCATCTTCCTGAACTAAAACCATCCCAATAGTGGAATGAGAAGCGGCGAGGTACAAGAATTAGTCCTGGTTGTAGTTGGGAGGATGCAATAATAGTGCATGGGTCAACGCGTGTTTAAGTGCATCAAAAGATTTGTCAGCTATCTCATCCCAAAAGAATGGGGTGTTCTGTTTCAACAACTTGGTAAAACCTTTTGTTATCTCGGCTTAGTTAGGAATGAAACGACATAAAAAGTTTGCTTTCCCTTGCAAACGATGGAGTTGGCGAAGAGTCGAAGGAGGAGGTAATCTGATAATAGCTTCAACCTTCGAGGGATTGACACGAATGCTGGCTTTTTAAGTAACAAATCCCAGTAAATGACTCGTTTCTATAAAGAACACACATTTGTGTGGATTCAACCTAATTCGATCATGCCTACATCTCATAAAGTTTGCTCGTAAATGAATGAGATGGTCAGCTCTATGTAATGAATGGGCAGGTAAATCATCGAGATAAGGCTGCACAATGTGCTTGATGTCATGAAATGCGTAAGACATAGCCCTTTGAAAAGTTGCTCCAACGTTCTTCAACCCAAAAGGCAATTTGCAATAAGCAAATGTCCCCCATGGGCAAATGAAAGCCATTTTTGGTTGATCAGCAAGGAGTATGTTGATTTGATTGTAACTAGAAAAAGCATCCATAAAGGAGAACATTTCATTGCCGGCACAATCATCAATAATTTGATCGATATAGGGGGTTGGATAATTGTCTTTAGGACAAGCTCGATTAATATCCCTATAATCAATACATATTCTTATCTTTCCTTGCTTTTTGTTAACAGGAACAATATTCGATACCCAATCCGTTAAGGGAATTGGATAAATGAAACCTGCTCGAAGTAATTTATCAACTTCAGCTTTAATAGCAGCAACTTTTCGCGGGTGTATCCGACGCAAATGTTGCCGGACAGGTTTAGCATTCGAGTAAGTTTTAATTTCATGGACAACAATTGATGGATCGATTCCTGGCATTTATTCATATGACCAGGCAAACACGTCGCAGAATTCTTGAAATAAGGCTTTATAAGTTTGGATTTCATCGTCTGTACAAGAAGCACCTATATGAATGTTTTCAATAATTCCTGGTTTAACTGAAATGTCAATAGAAACCGTTCGAGAATTATTTCCCAAATTTAACTCAGAATCAGGATGTTGCAATGAATTTTGTGGTTCTTTGACATAATCAGCAGTAAAAATAGATGAAAAATAATTTTCAAAATGATCAAGCTTAGGTAAAAACGAAGATCGATGACGAAGATCTTCCCATGGTAAATAATCAACAGACAAAAGTTCACAAATTTGCTCATCAGTGTGAACAAGATCAGAAAATGTTGTTGAATCTGAGGTTGATATTGAAAGTGATTCCCCATGGACCACATTCATTGGATCAAATCCGATTGAACTAGAGTCGGAAAACAACTGTACAACCTGATATGCAACTTCAAAGGGACTCAAAGGCATGGCATCACCAAAAGAGTCCACCTCGGAATCGGAAGGAACGATCCAAGCATCATCAAAAGAAATGGTGTTTGATGAAATCATATGAATAGTTTCAAAAGAGGGCAATACATTAGGAGGAGGAAATGAAAAAGTTCCTAGCAAACCAGAATCTTTAACCAAACCTACCCCAACATCCTTATAAGGGATAGTTGTTTTACCGACATGTTGAATACTCTTAGAAGAGGCTAGGTCGGATGAAAAATAAGTTAACTGGTCTATTGTAATTATCTTTCCATTATGAGGGAACTTAATAAGCCTAAAGACCAATGAAACAACAACAATCATAGTGTAAGACCAACTGCGACCCAAGAGAAGGTTGTAATCTAGAGGGGCACCAACCACTTCCACATCTAGATTAATAGTTTTTCCTTCAACACCTATAGGTAAATCCTACAAAAATGCCATAAGGATGAAACCCCTGGCCATCAAAAGCTTTTAAAATCGTCAGGGATTGATTAAGTGTAGGAGAACCAAGCAATCTCCAACAATGGATCGACATAATACATATAGAAGCTCCCTCATCAATCACAGTCCTAAAGCAAGGTCTGTTTTTTGCTAACACTGGAATCTGGAAATCCATTTGATGAGGTAGGCGAGGTGTACTATTCTCTAAATCGAAGATTATAAGGTTCGAATCCTGAAGATCAACAACTCCTATAGTCGAAAACAGTAATTTACGCTGTGCTAAACATGATTGCAGCACCTCCAAAGCCGACATTGCTGAAGGGGAAACAGCTAAGTCTTCAACAATGTTATAATTCTGAGCAGCTCTCGCATGTGGATTGAACACTGACTTTCAAAGTATACCTTTAGCAGGTGGTTTGATTACTAAGTCTGGGTTAGGTTTCTCGATCTGTAGTGGATCGGAACCAGTAGGAGCTGAAGTTGATGGGTTTGAATAAGAAGATTCTACTTCCCTACCACCAACAGGAATTTTACTACCATAATCTTATGATCACGTCTCAATCCTGACATGGGACATCATCATTATGGGTTCTTCTGAGGCATTTGAGGAAGAACCTATCATCTTACTATCTTGACTAGGAAAAGGATCCTTCAAGACAATAGGTATTTGAGAACCTTTCACGATTTTCGCAACCTCAGATTGATGTGCACAGTCTCTTGTAAATGCTCCTCGTCACAAATGAGACAAGGATAGCGACGTTTACGTTTCTCATTAGTAGATTCATTTTTATCTGATTTCTCTTTTGAGTTTTGTTTATTTTTCTTCTTCCCTTTCTTTTTACCGCTGGATTTTGATTTGATCGTAGATGATTCTACGACATGGACATAGGTATGAATTTTAGTAGAAGAGTCTCCCGTCGGGGAATCTGGTAAAGTTATAATAGGAGAAGATTTATGTTGGGTCCGTATAATACTAGTGATTACCCCATTACTATTGTATTTATACCCCTTATTAATATTGTTGTGCCCCTATTGCCCCGATATTGTTATTACTGTGCCCCATAGAATCCCTCTATTGTTATTTTTGTGGCTTTATATTATTATTGTTAGGTCGGCTGGTTTATATTGTGACTCCTTAGACTCCTATATATAGAAAGGAGGTTTTGTCATTTGAATCATCCAAGAATTTTTCATTTATGTAATGTAAAGGAGGTTACCCCCTCGAAGAGGCTAAATTCTAAGGTGTTCATCTATCTTTTCTATCTTTTCTTGAGCTGGTTTCATAACATTTGTTATCAGATCTTTGGATTCTAGGGTTTCGCTGCTCCAAACAGGTCATCGTGGCATTTTCGCTATAACGTTTTTTCTGTGACGTTTCAGAAGTCGTAAAAAAACCCCATTTGAGAAGAAATCACGTTGAAGTTGGTCTTTCACGCGATATTTGCGGAGATATGATCTAAGGAAGTTGGTCTTTTTGCAGACTCCTGAATTACATTCCAAACAGGTGAACTGGGGAAAATCGTCATAACTTTCTTTCGGGGGATCGGATTGAAATTTCGTAAGAAGGTGCAGAAAGTGGATGGAGTGTAGTTTCTTGTATGCATTTTTTAGATCCAAAGGTCAAAACAGTGACTCGTGGCATGTCGTACAAGTTCGCTCTACTGAACTAGTCTATAATCAAGTCACTGTGGGAGATTTTGCATAATTCTTCCTTGGAGAAACCAATTTGGGTCAGAATTGTGGCATTGGAAAGAGGACACAAAGGGCTACTACAGATCACAAATTCAAAACTAGATGATCGGAAAGTACAGAGATACATTAGAGGCAATATAAAGCTCTTACAAAGTGAAAAAAGGTGTGTAGATTTTCTTAAATTTTTGCTTAAGCTTGGTTTGAAAATTTATTTTGAAGGAATTCAAAGGGAATAATAGAGCACTATTATCAGTAACTGATGCCCCGAGGAAATAAAATGCAAATGCCTAGTAAGGAGCTTGGAAGCTCTAGCATGACTCATGAAGAAGAAGAAGAAATGCTATATGATATATAAAAATTACAAGAACAAGTGCAACAAGTGTCACTTGCACAAAAAGCAACAGAATCTAAGATGGATGGTTTAAGGAAAGATGTAGAAGCTAAGATGGATGGTTTAAAGAAAGGCGTAGAAGTTAAAATTGATGGCATGGATGATAAGATGGAAGAATTGAAGATAAATATGAATAAGTTGCTACAAGAAATGGTCAATAAGGATGAAAGGGTACTAAAGGAAACTCATGATGAGAACAAAATAAATGTTAATCATGATTCCATAGACTCTAATGTTGGATCGAAGACTCACTATATTCCAAAAATCGATATGAGGAAGTTTGATGGCAAGGATCCTGCCACATGGATATTACAGATGGAGCAGTTCTTCGATCTCAATAATGTGCAAAACACACAAAAGGTACGTATGGCAACTTTATATTTGGAACCAAATCAGTTTGTATGGTATCAATGGCTTTTCTTTCGTAAACAATTTATCACTTGGCAAATTTTTACTGAAGAATTGATGGCACATTATGAGGATACAAAAAGCAACACTTTTTTTAGCCAATTGATAAGTCTCAAACAAAAGGGTCCAATAATGGAGCACATTGAGGAGTTCCAAAAATTGAACATAAGGGTAAAAGATATTCTAGAGGAGCATAGGATTGATGTGTTCATAGGGTCTTTAAAGGATAATATCCAACATGATGTTCGCCTTTGGGAACCTGATTCATTAGAGAAGGCATTCAGCTTAGCAAGAAAAATGGAAAGCAAAATTATGGCAACCAGGAAGCATACACTCACAACTATAAAGATGGAAGTGTTGTTGCCCCTAGTCTTCCACAACCTATAAGGTTGACACCACAACAATTGGAGAAAAAAGAGCAAAAGGGCTTTGTTACAGTTGTGATAGCAAATACACTAAAGGTCATAAGTGTGCTGAGAAGAAATTATTCTACATAGATTGTGAAGAGGAAGAAGAAAAGGAGCAAGAAAGGTCAAAAGAAGAGGATATACTCCAGGAACAAGCCTAGATGAAGAAAAAATAAATCCGACCATATCTTGTAATGCATTGGCGAGAATTACCACTCCTCAAACCATCAAGATAGAAGGACAAATCA
>APFE031515402.1:0-11553 GCA_000404065.3 Pinus taeda
GTCAATCATGATAAAACCATGTACATTAAGAGTTATAGTATTTCTAGTGAATTAATTCCCTAACTCATTCTAGAAAACGTCTTCTCAAATATCTAGTCATTAGAAACTAATGATAAGAAATAAATTTAACCTAAACAAAAAAAAAATGGCATATGAAAGTCAACCAATGGTTGCAATAAAGAAATCTAGACAAGTAAGAGATAAATATTCATTCTCTATTCTTATAATTGCAAATAAACATCGGTTCTAATACCATGGTTGAAGGTAAATTCAGAAGAAAAAAAAGGTGTGACAATCTACAAAGTTCCAAAAGATATTAAGTTCATGGAAACTAATGCAAGGATATTTTACTAAAAACTCATCCTCCTTGAGGCTATGTTAGACACAATGACAGTTAAAACTATTACCAACAAGTAAGGCATACTAAGATATCTCTTTTTATTAGTTTTTGTTAGGTTTGAATTTTCCATCATGCATAGACAAAGTTCTAAATCTATAGCCATTTCATGTATTGGAAAATTTACATGAAACCTAGTTTAGGGATATTTTATCAAAAACTCCTACTCTTCGGGCTATTCTAAACAACTAAAAAATAAAATAAGTACCATGAGGGAATACTTACTAAGGTGGTTGTTTTTATTATCTTTTTTTTTTTTAATTTCCCATCAGGCATAACTAGAGGGCTAAACATGTAATCATTTCTTCTATTTTCAACAACATATATATATATTCCCATAGGAAAATTCGTAATTTTATTAAAGATAACAAAATCACATTTTGTAGGTGTTGTAGCACATATCCAGAAAGCAAGTTAGAGACTGCAAAACAATGTATCTGGGATCTTCCCCAGCAAAGTGTCCATCAGATCTTGTAATACTGATTCCTCTATTTCTGGTTGCTTGAATGTTGGATTTTTATCTTGGGGAATGGGGTGTTCCTTTTCCTCTTCTTCCTCCTCATCAAGGACCTCAGGGTCTGATGGAGGGAATCACCATCCCTTGGGCTATTTGCCTACCTTCTTCTTCCTACGCATATGTTTTTTAGCTTCTGGGCACGTGTTTTGTAGATCTCCTGTTTCTTGGAAAATTCTACATTTGGATGTAGTGTTTTCTTAATCTAGTATCTGAGTCCAGCACCCCTATTTAGACTTGAGTTGTATTTGGTCTGGTAATCCTTTACTGAGGTCTACTTCCACACATATGCATGTAAACATGTATATTTTTTCATTTTTCTATCTGTGTCGATTTTAATGAAACACCCAATGGTGTTGCCTATGCCAACCAAAACTCGATGGCTCCAAAAATGTAGTGGTAGGTTGTCAAGGCGAACCCAAACCGGCATCCGAGATACAATCATTGCATTTGGATCAAATTCTGGAAACCATGGAGTAATGAAGAGACCCATGGATCCCATGAACCATGGTCCTTCCCTTATGATGATGTCCCTTTCCTCTGATGTACGAAATTTAACAATGAAGAAACCTTTGGCACAAAAATAAATGTCACATGTATTCGTCTAGGTTCTGAAGACCCAATGGGAAAGGTCCATAGGTTTGGGCCAAAAACAGTTGAATCTGGATATTATCACTTGTTTTTCCATTATAGAACATTACTCATCTGTTTCTGGAGTATCTGTATTTAATTCTGGGGTGTAACTCAGTTGATCCACAATGTATGGAGTAGGTTCTGTGCCGGCTTGCTTTGTTGATGTTGTTTTTGTTTTCTTTCCTTCCAGAATGTTCCTGAAGTATAAACCTTCACTCTTTTGTTGATGGTACGTTTCTTGGGTTTTTGTTGTGGTGCATCCTATGCCACTGCCTCAAGGATTTGTTTTGCGGTGGTGTTTTTCACCTCCCCTCAGTCTCAGATTGAGATTTAAAGTAGACTCAAGTAAAATTTTGTAGACTATAAGAGGTTTGTGGTCTTGTAGTACCCTACCTCCAAATATAAAAACCTGTGATCTGGTAGGATAATCAATATGCTGGAATATATTGTGCTTCAGGTTCTGTATAGTTTTGGTAACCTGTACCCAAGCCAGATGTGTCTTCCCAGATGGGGTTTTAATGAAAACTTGAAAGGGAAAAAGGTTTACCAGTGATTCAGGTTCTGTTTCTCACTGAGTGAAATTTTTCCCGCTCCCCTCAGATTTGCTGCACAGCTTTGTGTTCTTGGTGCTTTCCTTCGGGAACTAAAAGTGCCAAGAATGGGTGAGATCTGGTTGTAGCTGAGATGCATCTGTGGCTTTGTTGCAAAAATACTAGAATGGAGGTCGGGGAGAACCCATGGTCAACCCATTCGCTACTTCATTCAGCCATCCCTCTTATCCTTTAGCCCCGGGCCTGTTCAGCTCCGCCAGATCCACGCTGGTGTTGTTAGACTCTGCGCCCTCTCCTGCTATCACTGAAGCCAAAACCTTAACTCCCACAAATATCTTCACGTGCCCTGGTTCGTTCATTCCAAGATCAACAATGGGAGGTTGTGTTGCAGTTATGGAATCCCAGTGTGATCTAGCCAAATCTGTTCATAGTGTCGAGCCAAGCTTGGAACCATGGAAGGAGCGTAGAGGCACAGGGCAACCGACTGCAAATGGGATGACAGATTTGGGAACTTCTATGTGTTCTTTGTTTCTAGGCCTACTCTGAGCTATCACGCCCTCTTCTACTTCTACTTTAGCCACAACCCTAGCTCCCGCAAATGTCCTCTCAAACCCCTATTCATTCAATTCATTTTTTTGCATTGGATGGCAGTGTTGTGGTCATGTAAGCCCGTTGTGGTCTCGCCAAAACCGCACATAGGGCCGAGCTGATCTTGGCACCATGGGAGAAAGGAAAAGACACAGGGTAGCCACGTATTTCGATGTGATCAACACCATATACAGTGGATGCCACTGTTCTATCCTGTAAAAAAATTGAACTCCTCCCATAAGTATATATATCTATATATATATATATATCTATCTATATATATATATAGATGATAATCATAACAATTAGTTCTTGTTTTGAAGAAAGAGCATAGACTTGTAAGGAAAACAACTCAATAGTAAAAAACAAACTCAAAGAAGAAAATAAAGGATGCATCTAAAGGTACCAACAACTAATTGTGAGGAAAACACCAAAATATATATATGATTACCATAACTTGTAAGTAAAAGTAGTTGTGACAAATTGGAATACATTCGCTCCAGTTCAATGTCAAATTGAGTGCTGAAATAATAAAAAAAATAAAACGCAAAGGATATACCAAGTATGGAATTGTTGTTAAGACAACACGAAAGACAATTTTATCATAATGCTTCAATGCAACAAATTAACTATCAAATACAAGAACATAACAAAATTCCGCAAGAATGATTCCATGTTATGCCATGTAAGGGAAATATGTTGTCACGACATGGAAATTTATGTTACATGTAATCAATGAGCAAAGATAGCAAAGAAAAAAGTTGAATGAACTTGAAAAACTATGTAGCAAATTGTGTGAAATTTCCAATCATTATACTTTATCTACATGGTAAAAGGATTAGAATTTTTTGTAATCTATGATGCCTCAATATTGTACAATTTGATATTGTAGGAAAAATAACATGAAAAAAGGTAGTAATTTTCATATATTCCCTTATGGAATACTCGAAAATTTGTAAAGGAAAAATTGTTCACTTATGTAACTGTTGTAGCGGCTACAACTGGCCTCCAAAATTTTTCCTTAGCCTCATTTTGGAGCCTCACTTCCAACCTTCACAGTGACTTGCCTTGCTTCGTCAAGTTCACAAGCTTTAGTGTCTTTCTTGCACAAAGGCAGCTTGTTGGTCACAGCTTGATCCATCCCCCTCACAGGTTGTTCACCCGTACTTGATCTAGCTAGAAGTTGAGCAAATTCCCCTTGAAAATTGTGCATTTCTAGAGGGAAACGAGGCTTCCCTCCAGCAATTGCGCAATCCTCTTTGGTAGACTGATAAGATCCAGGATTGAAAAATCATGCCTGCCAACACTCCCAGTAGGATGTGCTCAAATTTTCCCAGCAAGGCTGCTCAACCTAGAATTTGCATAAATCTTGGCAACAATGACCTGATCTACCCAAAAATTGCACAAATCTCTTGGGCAACCAGCTAAGCTCCCAGCAAGAAATGCGCATTTTTATCCAATAGTTGAGAAGTCTCTTGCATGTATAGCTGAGTTGACTAGTTCCCTCTGGGACTGAGCAAAATAAACTTCCATGCATGGGTTGCTTCTCCTAAGGTAGTATGCAAAGTCATCCCTTGTTTCAGGGATCTATGTTTGCAAGTTGGAGGTTAAATCCTTTTTTAGGGTTTAGGATTTAAAGTTTTATAAAATGTTTAGGGTTTAGGGTTTATAATTATTTAGTAAATGATTTTAATAAACACTTAAAAAATTTATAAAACACTTTTTAAAATGTTATAAAATGCTTAGGGCATAAGATTTAGGGTTTAGCATTTAGGGTTTATAACACTTTAGTAAATGCTTTCAATAAACACTTAAAAAAAGTTACAAAAGGCTTGTTAAAATGTTATAAAATGCTTAGGCTTTCGTGTTTAGAAAATGATAAAATTCTTAGGGTTTAGGCTTTATAGCACTTTAGTAGATTATTTTAATAAATGATTAAAAAAAGTTACAAAACCCTTTTTAAAATGTTGTAAAATGCTTAGGTTTTAGGGTTTATTCATTAGTGTTTAGGATTTATGACATTTTAGTAAATATTTTTAATAAACACTTAAAAAAGTTACAAAGCACTTGTTAAAATTATAAAATACATAGGGTTCAGGGTTTAAAATGTTACAAAATGCTGAGAGTTTAGGGTTTAGGGTTTAGGATTTAGGGTAATAGAGTTTATAAAACTTTAGTAAATGCTTTTAATAAACACTTAAAAATATTACAAAACACTTGTTAAAATGCTATAAAATGATGAGGATTTGAGGTTCAAGTTTTAGGGTTTAGGGTTTAGAAATGATTTTTTTAATAAACTCGTATTTTTTTTATAAAATACTTGTTAAAATGTTATAAAATGCTTAGGTTTAGGGTTTAGGGTTTAAGGTTTAGTGTTTAAAATGTTAATAGATTCGGGTTTAGGGTTTATAACACTTTAAAAATTCTTTTGATAAACACTTGAAAAAGGTTACAAAAGGCTTTTTAGAATGTTATAAAATGATTAGGGGTTAAGGGTTTAAGGTTTATGGTTTATAACGCTTTAGTAAATTCTTTTAATAACACTTCAATTTTTTTACAACACCTTGTTAAAATGTTATAAAAATTTTAGGGTTTAGGGTTTATTATACTTTACTAAATGTTTTTAATAAACACTTAGAAAAAAGTTACAAAAGGCTAGCTAAAATGTTATAAAATTCTTAGGGTTTAAGATTTAGGGTTCAAAATGTTATAAAATGGTTAGGGTTTATGGTTTAGGGTTTAAAATGTTATAAAATGCTTAGGGTTTATGATTTAAAATGTTATGAAAACCTTAGGTTTTAGGGTTTAAGTTTTATAACACCTTAGTAAATTCTTTCAATGAACACTTAAAAAAATTACAAAACACATTTTAATATATTATAAAATTCTTAGGATTTTAGGGTTTAAAGTTTAGAGTTTAGAATGTTATAAAATGATTAGGGTTTACAGGTTATGGCTTAGGGTTTAGGGTTTGGAGTTTATAATACTTTAGTAAATTCTTTTAATAAACCTTTAAAAAATTACAAAACTCCTTTTAAAATGTTATAAAATGCCTAGGTTTTAGGGTTTAAGGTTTATAACACTTTAGTAAATACTTTTAATAAGTGCTTAAAAAGAGCTACAAGAGGTTTGTTAAAATGTTATTAAATTCTTAGGGTTTAGGGTTTAAAATGCTATAAAATGCTTAGGGTGTAGGGTTCAAGGTTTATAATTTAGGCTTTAGGGTTTATTGTTTAGGATTTAAGATTTAGAGTTTATTATAATTTATTGAATTTTTTTAATAAAAACTTTAAAAAGTGCTATATTGTTCCTCTTGATTAATAATTACAACTTTGTGTTTATGGTCCACAAGTTTTCATCGTACATGTATTATTAGCCTTACTTTTAATATTTAATATTATGTTATACAAAAATATCTACTGTTAAGGTTTCTCACATGCCCTCTATCTTTGCCTTCCATGGAGGTAAATATGTTATATACCTAAATTATGTATGCTACACCTTTTTTAATCTCTAACATCCTAAAGATAAAACAATTTCGTGGCTACTTTTGGAATCACTTATGGTCTTTTTGTGTTGTAGAATCTCTTTTTGCTGGAAAGTAAGTTGTCCATATAAAACAAAATCTTGAAGGTGATGGATTGTCAAAATTTAATTTCAAATACTTATTTTATAAATGCCTGTGATTTAAAATTTGAGAATGGTAATAGGATTGTCAAGTACTCTTTGAGCATACAGTGTAGAAGCCAGATGCAATTAGTGTTCATGTGGAGAGATTCTTTGTAATCCTCCAATAGGTAGATATTACCTTTGTCAAGAAAACAAATACATAATGCTCCATGTAACATATGTGATATGATCGTTTGGTTTCTTAGTCTGGAATGCTTTCATTTATAATAAGTTTTCACTCATTGATTTGCATAATTAAAGTTTCATGGCTTTAGTTTGAGAGAAAATTGCCAAAAATTATGGGCAGGGTTTCACCGAGAGAGTATTTCTCTGTGAAATGGTTGTTTATAAAAGAAGACTTACATCCCTTGAAAACTTTTTACAGTTTGGATATTTCTCGTTATCTGTCGTAAGAAACCATATATATCCATTGAGGCATATATGCTTAGCAGAAATGAGGCTCATGCATATCCTTTATTGCTCATGCATATATTTTATTATAGGATGTATGCACTCCGTTAAATTCATTAACATCTCTCTTTTTTCCATGATTTTGGATTTGATATCGGATGTTGCCGCAACCAATGGAAATTAGTTGCTGAACATAGGTTAATTATTTATCCATACACAGTTGGTCACTTTTTCACTTTGCATTTATTTATTCGTCTTTAAGTTTGGTTTAACTTCCCATCTCCTAGTTTATTCAATTTTGGCTACCAATATATACTACAAAATTTAAATATTGTATGTATTTCAAAATTTTAGTGAAAACTAATTTAGCGATATTTTACCAAAAATTCCTACTCTTGGGCTATTTCAAAAAACTAAAAATTAAAATAAGTACCATATATTAAGGTGGACTTTTTTCTTGTTTTAAATTTCCCATCGGGCATAATTGAAGGGTTAAACATTTAATGATTTCTTCTATTTTTAAAAAAAAAAAGTACTAGTAAAGTAAACAACTAAATCATAAAAAATAACTTAAAAAGAAGAAAATAAACGATTCATCTAAATATGCTAACAGTTAACTAACTATGAACCCCAAAAAAACACAAGTAAAAGTAGTTGTGAAAAATTAGAATAGACTCTCTTCAACTCAGTGTCAAATTGGGTGGTGAAATGATTGAAGAAATAAAACTCAAAGCAAAGTATTAAACTCTTCTTTTCACAAAACTAGAGAGCATTTTATCATCATGCTTCAATGCAACTAATTAACTATTGAAGATGGCAACATAATAAAATTCCACAAGAATGATTCCAAGTTGCCATGTAAGAGAAATATGTTGTCATGGCATAGAAATTTGAGTTACAAGTAATCAACCATCAAAGATAAAAGTTCAAGGAGTTTATAATAGTATCTAGCAAATTGTGTGAAATTATTAGATATTATACTCTATCTACACAGTAAAAGGTTTGAAATTGTTTGTAATCTATCATGCCTCAATCTTGTAGAGTATCAACTTGACAGCATTGATAGCATTGCATGCAACTTTATTTGTTACCATGATTTTTTATAAGGAATATCATTAATTATAAAAGAGATCATTTTTTTAGTCCTCATAATGTGAAATATATCATGAGGTAAATGTTTTGATGTTCATGTGGGTTTACTAACCATTTCATTTATATAACTACACTAATACCTATCAATATGGAAGACCTTGCCCTTCATTGTAAAATCCAAGATAGGCATACACATTTTCAGTTGCATTATTAAAAACTTTTGTCAAGTTACTACCATGAATATTGCTTAGCAATCTAAAATAAATAAAAATAATATTAATATCCAATAAATTTCACATAAGTATTAGATAAAATTAAAAATAAATAATATGCAAAGCCTTTCAACGCACA
Source organism: Pinus taeda (assembly GCA_000404065.3). Classification (NCBI taxonomy): domain Eukaryota; kingdom Viridiplantae; phylum Streptophyta; class Pinopsida; order Pinales; family Pinaceae; genus Pinus; species Pinus taeda. The sequence goes on from APFE031515402.1 coordinate 8,207, forward strand.
GTTTTCAAACATCCTCAAAATAAATAAAATATTAAAATGAAAATTAAATCCACACTGCAATAACGTGACTAACCAAATGAAATAAATAAAAAAAAATATAATAATGTGACTAACCAAATGAAATAAATAAAAAAATTTAAAAGCATGAATCTAAGCCAATTCTAAATCGCAAATTCATACTAATGTTAATGACCAAATTCACAAGACGTGCCATTGAAAGGAAAAAAAGCAAGCATTAATAGAAAGAAACATTAAAAAAAACAATCAAACAAAAGCGGAACGTGGACAAAAACGAATCAACCCAAACTATTTTCAAAGAGGCGCGGATTCAATTTAATTTTAAAAAACCATGAACTCTCAATGGACGAGAGAGCAGGGATTTTATCTACGATTCCAGAGGAAGTAAGAGGCGTTTGAACTCTGGTAGCCGTTGAAGGGTGCGGGGGAATCTCTCCTATATATACCTATTAAGTCTCATCATTTGTCCAGCATCTTCCTCCTCATCTGTCCATATCACGTCTGGCTATGCTTCTGTGTGTTTGGCTGTCTGTGTGGTTTGAGTATGGGTTTGTGTGTGTCTAGGTCAAGGTCGAGTTTGTGTTTGAGTCAGTCATGGTTGTGTGCGATAGAGCAGGAGGCTGGCAACAGAAGGGCAGCGCAGTTGAGTTGCTTAACAGTTTCTTTGGGTTATGAAACGCTATGTATGGATCAAATTTTATTTAATTTCAGTGTTTTTGTTGATAGATCTAATTCCATTTCATAACCTTGTCTTTTTTTTTCAGGGAAATGAAAGAAAGAATGAAAGAGGTGGTTGAGGTTGCTGCTGTTCAAAGCCTACCTCGATGATCCCGATTACCTTGCCGAAGAAATGAAACCGAATCCCAATCTGTATGCAGAGATGTCTGTGTGTCTTTATGTCTCTGGTTCTTTAGCCATTTTTATTGAATTTAAGGCTCTGCTTCCTCCTCAATAATTTCTATTAGATTTAATTTTCCTCAATAATTTCTATTAAATTTAAATTTTCCTTCATTGTTTCAATCGGCATCATCAATAATTTCTATTAGATTGAATTTTCCCTTCCTTGCTTCAATCGGTTTCTGGCTCTAGCGTCACCAATTTATTCTGTGCGAATTCAAGCATCACTGGGTTTTGAATCACTTCTCATAGCTCCCTATTGCGGTTTAATCTGCTGTGTTAGTTTAGTTTGTGGTTTAATCTTTTCTCCACAAAATTTTACCGTTAATGGCCTTTGTTTCCTCGTCAATAATTTTACCCTCATGTGTTCACCATACCATGCCATTTCTATTACATTTACTTTTTCATTCATGGCTTCAATCCACTCATGTAACCTGTGTTTTTTTTTGCTGTAACATGCCAGGTATTGTGGGTAGTGCGTCATTTTAACCCGACATTTTTTAGATATATAACCTACTTTGTATGGCGTTGTGTGCTACTGTAATCCATGTTCTCTGGACTGTTCGTTTCTGGGAAGCGCCATTTTGGTGTCTGGTTTTTGTGTATTTGTTCCCAATCAAAGGCTCTGTGTCTTTGTTCCAAATCAAAGACTCTGTGGGTAAAATTTAATGGTCAAAATTTGTAGGTTGATAGAAGAAGACACCAATGGATCTGGACCTCTCATCCCTTCCAGGGGATTCTCTGTTGGTTGCAATTGTTGAATTATCTTTCTATTGATAATCACAATGGATTTGGACTGTTCCACAAGATCCTTGCTACATCCAATCGTTTGAGCTCAACGCTATTTCTTGATTTTGTAAATCTGACTATTCCAGAAGATCCTTTGCTGTATCCAAATGATTGAGATCAATACTATTTCTTGATTATGTTATTCTTTGTATATCTCGAAGAAAATTCATTCATTTCGGCCTTGTGTTTGTACTTTCTTATGATTTGATGCACTTATGATTTGATGCACAGGAACCGCCAAGGTGAGAATTGTTCTCTTCCAATGCGCTCTTGTTGCTGCTGTTACGCAAACCCTGGTTGGGCTATTCTATTCCGCTGCTCCAAATTCGTTTCAGGTACTCTGTTTATTTCCTGTGCTTCTTTAAATTTTATTCTTTTCAGGTACTCTATTTATTTCTTGTGCTTCTTTAAATTTTAGGTAATTTGTTGGTAATTTGTTGTTAGTGTAATTTTGTTGTTTTTATTTCATTTTCTTTAATTAGTTTAATCTCTTCAAACAGCTTCCCGTCCTTCTTAATTTTGATAATTAGTTTATGATATTTGGATTTAAATTTCATTTCTATATAGCCTTTAAAATTTCTGTTGGTTGCAACAAAAATCACTTGTAGGAACATAATTGATCACATTAAAAGTATCTTCAGCCAAGTCATTGTGCATGTTTAGGTAATTTGTTGTTAGTGTAATTTTGTTGTTTTTATTTCATTTTCTTTAATTAGTTTAATCTCTTCAAACAGCTTCCCGTCTTTCTTAATTTTGATAATTAGTTTATGATATTTCGATTTAGATTTCATTTCTGTATAGCCTTTAAAATTTCTATTGGTTGCAACAAAAATCACTTGTAGGAACATAATTGATCACATTAAAAGTATTTTCAGCCAAGTAATTGTGCATGGTTCTACGTAGGGTTCAGGTCCTTGGTTCAAGCCTCCTCCTCTGTTGTTGAGGATTAGGTTGCAGCTACACATTTATTAACTTTTTGCATGTGTTACTTTCGAAGTTTTCGGTCGTCAAAAGGCAGAGTAATTTTATGAGCCTTTGTTAGATATGATATCGCTGGAATTATCCAGCCGATCATAATCGCAAACTTCTCTAGATCATCATTTGTTTGAAATTTTTCACTCGTTTCTGTGAAGTTAATCAATTTGAACGTAAAACAAATCCCTCAAAGGATTAGTCTCGGCTCCAGTGATGCCCTCCCTCCGCTTTCCAATATCTCAACATTGTATTTGTATTTCTTTCTAATTACACATAGGGCAAGTTTCAAAAGTATAAATATACAAATCTAAGGTTACATTTTGGAAGATGGGACGGACGACCATTTAACCGTTGCCAAAAGCACGTATTGTTATGTTTTTCAAGTAAATTTAGTGTGACTATTATCCACTCCTTTTATGAAGTTTTCAAATATTTTAGCAAAAAAGATTTCAGCTGGTGATAGTTTACTTACGCCTATGACGAGGGGAGGTTTTCGAAAATTTTGATGTGTTTTGTGTTTGTATGTCATTCCTATTGGGCATTCCGGAATTTGTGTCTATCCCAATTGTTTTTATTAAATTTCATTTTTAAAAGATTTTATATAGCTAACTTATTGATTTTAACATTGAGTTTTTTTTGTGATTTACTTCAACATCGTTTGGTATTAT
>APFE031515403.1:0-7500 GCA_000404065.3 Pinus taeda
ACATTATTATTGTTATGTAGGCTTTGATTATATTGTGACCCCTTAGACTTCTATATATATAAAGGAGGTTTCTTCATTTGTATCATCCTAGAATTGTTCCTTTAATTAATATAAAGGATATTTCCCTCTCTAAGACGATAATTTTCAAGTCGTTGATCTATCATTTCTTCTATTTTGTGAGTTGGTTGCATAATAATTGGTATCAGAGCTTTGGATTCTAGGGTTTTGCTTCTTCAAAGAAAACATCTTGGAATTTTCGTTATCATTTTTTTTCTATGAGGCTTCAGAAGCTGAAATTTAAACCACGTGGATCAGAAATATTGTTCAACTTCATGTATGAAATTTAGATCTTGGTTCAATATACTTTCAGAGATATGATCCAAGGAAGTTTGGGTTTTCGTAGGCTCTAGAATTTAATCTCAAACAAGAGACCTAGGGAAAATCATCATAACTTTCTCTCCAAGCATTGGATTTGAATTTCGTAAAATGTGGTTGAAAGTAAATGGAATGTAGTTTTGTTTTATCTTTTTTTACTGAAGAAAGAGAATTCCCTTCTATTTCAATATCCAAAAAAATATAGTTACAACATTTACAAAAAGCAATTATGCTTTAATGACCCAGGAAATCCATTCATTCTGATTTGAAATGATCTTCCCCTCAGCAAGGGAAAAGTTAACCTTACAAAAATTAATTCCTAGGATGGATAAAAGGAAGTTAGACAGAAAGGAATACACTAAAAACTTCTATTACAAGGTTTCGTAAGGTGTGAAAGTACTGTAGGCCCCACCAAGCTGCACCCCCAAATCCAACCGCTGACTCCCGTAGCAAAATCGGACGGCACGAAACACTATCGCAACCCTTATCTGCACGAAGGATAGGGTGTGATGGGAAGCCGTATTTTTGACCATCCCTTGCCACGCGTCAGGAGCCCATTGGAATCGCTCCCACAATTCCTATACCACTTTCCACTTCGAAGCCCAACGAGCAACTGGAAACCACTATGTGTCTGGTATTCCCCCCCGTAAGCAAAATGAAAGAAAATGTCTGCCTTCCAAAATAACCAACCATTCTTCTCGCGTACAAACACCTCGGAACAAGTTTCTGAGACTGCCACGGACTGAGAATGTAACAACCCAAAATAGATATCTAATTAAAAAAACCTTAACTATAAAGTGTAGTTACCTAGGACTGCCTGTGTAATAATAGGCTTACCGCAACAGGGTTTTGGGGACGACTCTCCTCCCAACCGTAGGCTCAATTGTGCAGGATTCTGCAACAATTGGCCACCCCTGAGCCCTCAATCAATGACTACTGCCAGTATTCCTAAGTCTTAGCATTCTCCCAAGAGAATGAAGATGGAACCTCAGAATGATCGAACCCCCATCAACTTCCTCACCATTCATTAAATAGAACAAAGCCTTGGAAGGGAACCACATGCACACCCTCCATGTGTCCCACATGCACACCCTCCATGTGTCTGCATGCTTATTTTTCTCTACTTTCCTTTGATTTTATTTCTTAAATATGGTTATTAATATCATTTATCATTTATTATTCTTTATTATTTATTATCAAGTGATTTATTTATTATTCTTTATTGTTTATTATTTATTATTATTCATTCTTTTTATTATTAATTATTATTTTTGTATTTATTTTTATTAGTTATTATTATTTATTATTTATTATTAAGGGAGGGATATTACAGAGAAAAGGACTTAGTGCTGCAAATCGAAGAAGTAAGGAGATAGGACAACTCACTCCCTAGTGAAGAGTGACCGGTTTGAGCATGCCCTTCATCCAGGAACCAACTGAAGTACCGCAAATGAACATGCCTAGAAACCTTCATTCTAAACTATTTACTCTTTCCCAGTAATTGAAAATCTCTATGTCCACTGCCGCTTGTTCATTGTAGAGAGCTTTGAAACTGCTCTGAGGTATCTCCTGCCACATCAGCTCAGTTCTGTACTTTGAATTTTTCACACCTTGATTGGCCAGAGTATCCGCGAGCTTATTGGCTTTTCTTCAAACATGATTAAAACTTATAGTTCGAATACTCAGAAGATGATTTTGAATTCTCTGATACACTTGAATTAGTCTCCAGTGTTTCGAGACCTTCTCTGGCGCTGTTCCACAATTGATTCTCTTGACCGCATTGATAGAGATCTCTGAATCTGCTTCAACACTGACATTGGAACAATATGTCAGTTTCAGAAGCTCTAAATAATGTTCCAAAGCCATTAATTCAGCCATATTGTTGGTGGTTATCCCTAAATGGCAATGGAAAACAAAGATGATGTTTCCATCTTCATCTCTTAAAACACCTCCATAACCTGTTGTTCTAGGGTTGCCTTTTGAAGCACCATAAATATTACATTTTAGGTAACCTTTTAGTGGAGGATGCCAGAAGTTCTTCTCGGTATCCATATCTTTTGCCTTTCTGAACTGATCTTGGGGAATGAGCTCATGTAAACCCAGTTGTATGAGAGTTTTCAACTCATAATTAGTAGGAAGATTCTTCAGAAAATTGTGGATAGTGGTGCTAACTGTCTCCTTAATTTGCTTCAGGATCAAGCCCAACAGATGAAGAGGGGTAGTTTGTTCAACCTTGAAAATTCTTTTATTCCTTTCTTTCCAGGCATTCTAGATAATGAAGCTTGGCGTGAAGGCCCAGGTTAAATTAAGGATCTCATTTTTTGAGAAGTTCCTTCTCCACTTGTTTAGGGTGTTAATAACACTGTCTTTATCTCTGTCTGTCTGTTGGAAAATTGTGGCAAAGGAATCCCACAACCAGGTGGTGAATGTGAAGCTGTTGAGAATGTGTTCCATTGTTTCCTCTTGGGCTTCACATAGCTGACATCTAGAGGGCCCAATAATTCCCCTTTTTCTAATATTGTCCCAAGTTAAGATTTTCTTGTGATGGACTAACGACATGAATAGCTTGACCTTCATCCATCCTTGTTGGCTCCAAAGTTGTTGCTAGGAATTGTTCGGAATGCAAGAATCAAGATTCAAGATTATCCTCTTTGCTTCCCTAAGATTAAAGATGCCTTCTTTATTGAGGCCCCATCTTAATTGATCCTGTCCCTCTGATACCAAGATTTTCCTTTGTTTTAAAATGCCCATTAGTGCCTCTGTTTTTGTTTTTATAGGACTCTCATCTCTGCAGTCTATGATTCTCCAGTTTCTCCATTTACCAGTATCATGAGGAAGAGTCCAGAAATCTTTAACTTTGGTTAATCCTTGGGAGTCTGTTTCTTGCTTGAGGCACATGAAATCCTCTTTTAATAAGATTGGTTCTTGTTGAGATTTATCTTCCGAGAAGAGAGCTAGATCTCCTTCTCTGATCTCCCAGAAACTGTTGTCTTAAACTAGGCTTTTGTTATCCCAGGCTTTATTCCAAATGTATGATCCTTTTATGTTCCCCGACATTCTTATAAGATATTTTTTTTTCCAGGAGCTTGCATATTTTTCTTTCCAGGTCATGGCCCATTTAGCTTCAGGTTCCTTAACCCATCTCCACCAGAGCTTGGCTCCCAAAACTTTACTTAGAATCTCCGGATCATTTAAGCCTGGGCCCCCATGACTCTTGGGTTTGCAGATTTCTTCCCAAGAAACCAGAGCCCATTTCTTCCTGGTTTCCTCTTTTCCCCAAAGGAAATCTCTCTGAATATTGTTGAATTGCTGCAACACTCCTTTGGGCGCTGGGAGCGCTGATAAAAAGAACACAGGGATAGATTGTAGAATGACCTTGACTAGATCAACCTACCAGCAAGGTTCAATGATCTGATAGTCCATTTTTTAACTTTTTCTTGCATCTTGTTGAGCACCGGTTCCCAAATACTTTTATGTAGCGACCTAGCTGTGAGCAGAATTCCCAAATATTTTGAAGGAAGGGAATCCCTCTGGAAGCCCAAAATTCTGGAGATATTTCTCTGAATGGAAATGTTAGTATTAAAGAAAAATATTTTAGATTTGGAGGGATTGACTTCCATACCTAACGCCAAGGCAACGTTAAATAGAATTTTTTTGTAAGCCAAGGCTTCTTTAACTGTAGGAATACCTTGCAGCATAGTGTCATCCAAAAATTGTTGGTGATTCACTGATTGACCATTCTTCGTTAACCGAAGGCCCTTAATTATTCCCTCAACCTTGGCTCATTTAATGGAATTTCCCAAACCTTCCATCATGATGATGAAGAGAAAGGGAGAGAGAGGGTCTCCCTGCCTTAGACCTCTAGAAGGAGTGAAGATACCTGAGGGTGAACCATTCACTAAAATTGAAAAGCTGGAGGAAGTAACCACAGCCATAACCCATCTGATCGAGTTGTGATCGAACCCAAACGCAAAAATGACCTTCTTGACATAGATCCAGTTCACCTTGTCATATGCTTTGGCAATGTCTAATTGCATGATCATACCAGCCTATTTCTTACTGGTAAGCATATGAACTACTTCATGAGCTTGAATAATGTTGTTTATGATCTGTATACCTTCCACATAACCTTATTATTCCCTTGAAATTAGAGAAGGGAATACCGGTTTGAGTCTTCTGGCCAGCGCCTTCGATATAATTTTGTAAACCACATTGCATAAAGCAATGGGTCTAAACTTATCAGCAGTCAGGGCTGAATCTTGTTTGGGAATCAGGGAGATGAAGGAGGTATTGAGGGCTTTCAGAATAGTCCTGTTTCTTTTGGAATGCTCTACCACATTCACGATATCTCGTTTGACAATGTTCCAGCATGCCTTAAAAAAGTCTACATTGAAGCCATCTGGTCCAAGAGCTTTGTTGTTTTGCATGTCTTTAATAACTTCACTTACCTCATCTTCAGTTACTGGTTTATTCAGGTTAAAATTGTCCTCTCTAGACACCATCTTAGGGATATTTTTTGTAATTTCCTTGATATATTGCTCTTTGTTTAGATTATTTTCCTCAGTGATGCCTCTGAAATGCTGCACCAACACTATTTCGATACCTTTATGAGAGGTCTGAAGTTCTCCATTTTCATTCAGTATCAAAGAGATTCTATTGTGAGCTCTATTGGCTATGGTGGATCTATGGAAAAATCTGGTGTTATGTTCACCTTCTTTGAGCCACTGAACTCAATACTTTTGTTTCCAAAATATTTCCTCTTGTTTACATAATGTTTCCCATTCATGATGGTATTTATCAGCTTGTTCACTTTTGACTTTATCAAAACCATCCATGATCAGTGCTTGATAGAGTTCTTGGAGTTTGATTTCCACTAATTTTTAATCCACAAAAATGTTGCCAAACTCCTTCTTGTTCCATTCTTTGAGCTTGAGTTTTATGTTCTTGAGTCTTTTATGAAGGAGGAACATTATAGTGCCATCTGTATGCAAATCTTTGGACCACCATTTTTCTATATTGCTGATGAAATTTGGATGGGAGAGCCACATATTCTCGAATCTGAAGGGTCTATTCCTGGGAGAATCAATCCCCTTGATTTCTAATTGAATCGGTCAATGCTCCGAGCCACCAAAGGGGAGAACACTAGCAGTAATTTCTTTGTTTGTGAGCATAAGCTCCTCTAATAACAAAAATCTGTCTAATATGGAGGTGACCTATGCCTCCCCTCCTTTTTTATTATTCCAAGTGAAACGACCATTGTGTGTTTCAGAGTCAACTAGTTTCATCTCCTCTGTGGAATGGTATTGAATATTTACTTAACAGTCTGGTACCACCTTTTTTTTTTTTCGGAAGAGATTTAATCATGTTAAAATCTCCTCCCATGATCCAAGGAATTTCGTCATGCCTACTTCTAAGATCAACCAAGGATTCAAGAAACCTGAGTTTTTCATCTATTCTTTGAGGCCCATAAATTTTAGTGACCAAGAAGGTAACTGATACCCCAACTGGTTGAAAATTTATTGAAAGGTAATTTCTAGATGCCTCCGCATCTATTATGCTAACTTTTAATGGGTTCCATAGATTTAGGATACCTCCCACTATGTTCTCTGTTTCAACTTTTAAAAACTCAAATATGTCAAGCCATTTTCTCTGGATTTGTTTTAATTTATGAATAGAGCATTTTGTTTCTTGAATGAAGATAATGTATGGCATTGCTAGTTTCATTCTGTTACTTAGTATTCTTTGCTTTCTTTTACTACCAAAACCTCTGATGTTCCAAGATATGAACTTCATAATTAAAGATTTGTAAAGGAGTAACTTGTTAAGTCTTTCATCTTACTCGAACCTATCATTAGCTTTCCACACTCCATCAGGAGCTCATTTTTCTTTTTCTTGCCCCTCTTCTTTCCTAGATTTCTAGTCACTAATCCTGGAGTTGCTTTCATAGTTTTCACACCTCGGTGCTCTTGCTTGTGAATGTTTTTGCCTTTGTCCATTCCTTTTTCTTGAGCCTTCCATAAAAAAAAACTGTTGTATTCTGTTGCATTCTTCTTGAGGCAGAGAATCTATTCCTTCCTTGGTTCCTTGCATCAAGAATCCTTCTAGAGCCAGGTTCTCCTTATCCAGTATTTCTAGTAGTTCCTAATCCTCCAGGTTCTCCTTATCTAGTATTTCCATTTCTGTTTCAATCGTCATTGGATCTTTTGGATAACCAGTATCTTGAGAATGTTTGTTGTCCTCTTCCTTTTCTTCTTCATTAGGACCTATCGTCTGAGATTGGTTTTCTCTCGTGATTTCTTCATTCTCTTCCAACACTTGAAACTTGCTCTGAGTTTTCTTCTACGCCTTGTTGTGTTGTTTCTTTGGCCCCTTTTTTCCCACTTTCCCTTTACTTGTCACTTTTTGAAAGCTATCAATCTCCTTCAAGGTATCAGGTTTTCTTTTATTCTCTGTTTTACCAAGAGGGCATTCTCTGAACAAATGGCCATGCTCATGGCATCTACGACATCTGAATGGGATATGCTCATAGTCCACTGCCTACACCCATTCTTCATCAAAAACTTCCAAGATTACTTCCTCCAGAAGAGCACTTGTTAGATCCATTTCCACACATATTCTAGCAAAGGAGGTATATTTACCCCTTCTTGTGGCTTCAAAAGTTTTGATGAAACATCCTAATTTGTTGCCAATGGAAGTTAGCAATTTTGCTTGCCAATAATCCAAAGGTAGAGAATAGAGCCTTACCCAAAGAAGGACTGAAGTGAAGGTTTCCCGCTCTGGAACAAAGTTCATCTTCCAAGGCCTCATATAAAGACCGGTTGCTGCATAAAAGTAGGGTCCTCCTTCAAATATTCTGTCTTTGTCTTAGATGTTTGAGAACACTAGTGTGAAGAATCCTTTTGACCCAAGATGTAGGTCAATGCTTCCTTTCAGTTTCCAGTGATACTTGATCCACCTCTGCAAAGATTTTTCAGTGGGCCAGAGTCCCATGAATTTACAGATAATGGCGTAGGTTCCCATGTGTTCCCTGTGTGCCCGTAGAGTAGGACCATTTAATATTATTCGAGGAGTGATTTCTTCTTTAGCTTTGCAGGGTCCCTTTTGTTTTTTGTCTCTTGCACCCTA
>APFE031515405.1:0-15079 GCA_000404065.3 Pinus taeda
GTTTCAGTCCTATTAGCAATTCCCATTTTTATCAGCTGAGAACCAGTCCTATAGTTAAGGACTTCAATCATCCTGGGGGCAAGGTCTGCCATGTTGCCTAGGGAGTTTCTTGCTTTGTGCAGTTCTTTTCTTGCCCTGCCAATGAGTCCTATTTGTTCATATATAGCATCAATGTACTCCCACTGATTAGTGATTGATTGCCCAATGGCAGTCCAAATCACTTGCTTGATCTCTGCTGTCACTTTCTCAAAATTGAGCTGCTTTTCCAGCTCTGCAATTGTCTTTTTTAGGGCTTTTACTTCCCTCTCCCTCTCAGCCACATTTTGTTTAGACTTATCATATTTCTCTTCTATCTTGGCTAAGCTGTCCTTGGCTTGATTTAGCTCTGTCATTTGAGCCTCTAGCACCTGAAGTTCTTGGCTTAGTTTTTTCATATCCAGGCTCTCGGCCTGCTCTGTTGGTGGTGTTGTGGTGGCTGGCTCTGTTGTAGCTGGAGCTGTTTCTGATGCCTGTTGCTTTGGAGGGATGTCCTCTTTAGGGGTCTCCTCGAGGTCTATCGTCTCTGTGGGTGGTTTGGAAGACTTCCCTTGTTCTCTCCTCTGTAGAGCTGCTTCTAGGGTAGTCTCTGTATCCTGCAGCTTTTTTTGGGTGTCAATCAGTTCCTTATATAAGGTCATTAGCAGTGCAGTGACATCCTTTTCTCGTCTCTGTTGGGCAATTTCATCTATTTGGGGATGTAGAGTTTGTGGGATCTTCATTTTCTTCTTGATTGCAGCTACATCTGCATCCCTTAGTTTAAGGACCTCCTGTATGGCCTTAACATCATTGGGATCATGCCCAAACTCTATGATGATCTCTTCTAGTGCCTTGATTCTGTTGTCCTTGGCTTGAGAGGATGCCCTTTCCAACTCAAGCTGTGCTGCTGTGTTGTTTAAACTATTTTGCAGCCTGTAATTGATCAAGGTCTTGTCTGCCAGGGTGGCATAGACCATCTCACCCGTCTGCTTGTGGAGCTCGATCTGGTCCATGGGGTGGATGTCTTTTGCAAGGACTTCTAAGTTTGTCCTTATATAATCAGCAGCTGTTTGAGGTTGCTGTACTGTAGGGGCAAAATGGCTCATGGTCATCTTGCCTTCTTGCACATCAAAGGCAGCCATTAGTCTTTGTTGGTTTGGAGGAGCCATATTCAATAAATGATTATAGAGCTTAATTTTTATTGGCTCACTCCTCCTTTTAGCATCCTTGAACTGCTCCTTTATGCTTGCAGCTGCACTCTTTTCTTGTCCTGAGGAGCTGACCTCCCCAAGTGCTGCCCTATCTTGCTCTTGATGCAATGAGCTGGCAGAGGTCTCAAGGCTTTGCATTTCTTCTTCTAAAAATGGATTGAGCCTCTGCCTTTTGTCTGGACCTTCTGTGAGAGGGGTCTCCCTCTCCCTTTTCCTACTGGTGTCCTCCTTCTGAGGGGTTTGGAGGATAGAGGGATCTATCCTAGAGTCCTGTTTAGGAGGCGTCATACTGGTTGTCTTTTCTTGGGTGGTTGCCTGGCCTTCTCCTTTTTGTGTTCTCTGATCCTGATGATCAGTTTCTTGCTGGTGTTGCTGCTGTTTCCCTTGCTGGCCCTGTTCACCCTGTTGGCCCTCGGTTTCCTGCATTTCTATGTCCTTTCCCTTGCTTTGATCTTGTGCTGAGGTCTGCGCTGCCTTTTGAAATGTTGCAGATGAGGAGGTTGGTGCTGTTATGTGAGAGCTTGTTAGAGCAGGCACCTGAGAAGGACATTCCAAGTCAGCCATTTTTAATAAATGTCTCCTAGCCCTCTCAACTAGCTCTTCTTGAGACACAGGCTCTATCAAGGTGTTTTTCTTCCATTTTGGCTGGTTTGCATGTCTTGATACGAGGAGCATGCTATCATGCTCATAGTTGGAGAGTTTGTATTTTTGTCTCCTCTTGGATATAAAGCCATTGGGATCATATGGTTTCCAAAGGAAGCTTTGTGTTAGGCCAAGGCCTTCCAACATCCTATCTGCCTCCTTCCATCCTTCTCTTTTGTTTAAAACTAAATGACCAAGCTGGTTTTTAACTTTGAGTTGTGCCTTCTTGCCCTTCCATGCAAAGTGGATTTGGTCGGCATTGCCGAATTGTCTGAAGTATTCCAGGGCAAAGAGCCTCATGGGCACAAACCTGGGCAGCCTGAAAGGTCGCAGCTCACATCCATATATTCTAATCACTGTGTGATGCTGGTAGAAATACCAGTCTCCTATGCCATAGGCAGTGGATAGTTGCAGTATCCTCTGCATTTCATTAGTGAGTCTTGGAGGAGGTTCTGTCATGAACAGAGACAGGGCCGGATGGATGAACAAATCTATAAACTCACAATATGTATAGGGTGAGTATGCTTGGATATGGAAGATGGAGCTCCAGTACACCACTGATCTTGGGTTTCCTGCAGCATCATTTCTCCTGATCTCAAAAGAGAATTTCTCATGTTGGTGATAGAGGATGAGGTGATAAATGTATGAAGTGTATCTGAACACTCTCTCCCTGGACAGGTGCAAGAATTGCTCATGGATCTTGTCAGAGATGTATGTGGCATAGTCATAGCAGATAGGGGCCTTACCAGGAAAACATTGTCATCATGGAACTTAGCACAGTTTCCTCTATAAACTCCATTGATTTGTATCCCAGAACTGAGCTTACCATTGCGGCCAGGTCTAGTCCAACGTTGATTCAGTATCCATCAAAGATTGGGAGGATGCAGCCTTGTCTGACTCTAAACAAATAGTTGATTAGTTTCAGTGATCTCTACCTCTGTTTAAGTATTTTTTGGTCTCCTCTTGGTTGATAAGTCCTAGCAGGGACAAAGGAACAATTTCTTGTAGTTTTGAATTGAACCATATCTTGATTTGGCCTGATGGGGTGGTTATAGAATAGACTTCACCCTGGGGTTTCATTACAGGCGCTTGTTGTGGATCTATAAACAACTAGCACATAAATAGATGAGGTCAGGGGGAATTGTCTTGACTTGAGGGCATTTTAAAGAGTTTGGCAGAGAAGACTCCAATTCCTAGAATATTCTGTCCCATCTCTGTGCCTAGCCCTGAACTCATTTAGTAGTTCTGAATATGAAGGTGCATCCTGTCTGGAGTCTTCTGAGATTTGATAATCTAGATCAGCAAGGTCTTGCCAGTCTAGCTCTCTCTGTGGAGCATTTAGAGGAGTGACGTCAAGGGCTGCAGGGGTATCCATGTCTGATTCAGATAATCTCTGAAATGCCGGGTATGCTGCTTGAAACAGTGAAATTGAGGGGAACTGAGCTTAACAGGGTTGGTGCACAGTCAAGGATAACAATGCTGGGCCTTTTGGGAATGGCTTTCAGCGGTGGGAAAAACCTCCTTTGTCGATTTGGGAGTAATGCAGGAAGTCCACGGTTGCGCGAACAGGGTAGCTTTTCAGCAAAAATTTCAGTCTATCCGAGGTTTCCACCGATATATTTCAGCTCTAACTGTTTGAATAAGGGCAGGATACAGTTGGTTTATCGGTGGAATTTCAGTTTAATGGCCTTTTGTGGTGGTTTTTACAAGAAATTTACGAAAAACCGGTTCAGAGGAGGACGAAGGCTCAAATACCTGTTTAACAGTGGCCTGGACTGAAGAAATGGCTGGGTTTGCGCACTGGATTCTTTGAAATTGGTCGCGGGCTGGCTGGTGGCGCAGGCGTCGTGAATCACATGCAGACAGCAGAGCAGTATTTTTTCTGAAAATATGAGAAAATTGCGAAAAACGGCGAAAATATGGCTTTTTGGTTTTATTGGCGCGCTTTTTGGATGACGTCAGCATGACGTCATCAAGGGGGCCCGGGTTGGATGATGTCATCATGACATCATCGAGTGACGTGGCGATCAACGACAGGTCCACAGGGATGATGAAGTGGCGACCATGTGGGTGACTGACGGACGAGGGGGGAAGACGTGGTGGTGACGTGCATGGCAGCATGGCGCAGACGTGGGCGGGACAGGTGTCGCAATATCGGAACCGGCCCTGTACGGTGAAGGAGTTGTCAGACGTTGCTCCGATGCGATTTGGAAGTGACAAGTGTCCCCGCGTGACGCTCGCCTGACGCAAGCGTCTGACAGATATCGGAAGGTATCTGTCAGACATGTAGGGTCCTCCGATATTCATGTGGGCCGTCGATCTGGAGGCGCGCGATCCAACGGCTGTCGGGCGCCCAACCTGCGTGAACTGTAACTCCTGCTTTCATTAACTTGCGGGCGTCGGGATCGCCCAAAAACACTGTGCGCCGTTGATCTGAGATAGATGCCATCTAACGGCTGTCGGGTGGGCAATCTGCACGATCTGTAACTGTGCCTGGGCGGGCAATAAACAATGATTTTTTCTTTGCAAACGTGGCGGCAGGACCCTCCATGCGATAATTGCTCTTTGAAGGATTTTCAATGGTTTCACTTACCAAAATAATTTGGTCCGCCAACCTTAGGAAAACATGCAATTTAAGAGTTTTCTATAGGGCTTGGGCATAAATCTTTTATGAAGGCCGAGACTATAGGGAATGGGGTCAAATGGCTTTTATGCAACATGAAAGGGTAAATAAGCCCCCGACCTTAGGATAAGGCGAGGGAAGGATGATTTT
The DNA here is from genome assembly GCA_000404065.3 of Pinus taeda. NCBI lineage: Eukaryota > Viridiplantae > Streptophyta > Pinopsida > Pinales > Pinaceae > Pinus > Pinus taeda. Next base: position 4,642 of record APFE031515405.1, read on the forward strand.
ATAGTTTTTCCGCCCCTGGGTGGTTTTTAGAGGTTGTGAAAGGTTTTTCAAGGGTTTTTAAGGTCGACATGGAACTTTTGGGTAGGAGAACTGGTTTGAGGTGGAGCAAAAGGTGAAACATGGGTTCTTGACCTTGACCAGGTGTCAATTCAAGTCCCAGGGAGAGAACATTATGGCTATAGTGCCAAGGAGGGGATATTTATGTATTGTGGGGTTTATACACCATGGTGTTTATAATACTAGGGATAGTGGGGTATAGGGAGCTAAGTAATAGAATTAGTTGTTAATATGGAGGGAACATATGGATGAGGGCTAGTTCAACCAGGTTTTCTTTGAAAATAACTTGAAATCAGGAGTAGATCAAAATGAAAATATTTTTGCACAAGAAATGTGGCTTTTAAAGCCATAAGAATGTAACAAAGATATAAACTTTTGTGCTCTATACAGCTTGGGAAAGGGAGTTAGTAATGAGTGATATACAGATGAAAACAAGGGAGTTCGTCATGCCCCAATGTGTTGCCTTTCTTGTAGATGTTTCATCACCTTTGGTCTTGAAATAGACAGCACTTCTGCAACCCCATCTACCTACTCAACTAGTTCTCCTAACATTTTTTGTTCCTTCTTGGAGGGTGCACTTAGACTTGCAAACCCTTTTGAATGCCTTTTTCTTTTCATTGGCTTTTTGCTTTCCTTTCCTATCTAATACAACCCTTATTCCTTCCAAGGTCCCAGATTAAGCAGTTGGGAACCTAAGCTTCTCTACCTAGCTACTGATCTGCCAAGATTAAACAGTTTGGATAGATTTCATTCTCTATTCTACAACAAAAATTGAAAACATGGCATGATCCAGTTTAGACTGTTGGGTCATCCATAAACTTTTGTTAACATGCAGGCCTAGATGTACCTTTTCTTTCTTTTCCAAATATGGAACCTTTGTGGCAGCAAAATGGAGCATATTTGGCACTTACATTTGCCAATCATGAAATATGAAACCTATTGGTATAGGTATCCAACAGCAGGTTTCCAAGTGGTTCACTCACCCCACTTTCCATGTGTTAGAACTGTTCATGCACCTTCCTTGACTTGCTGCACATGTCACACCCTTGCTACCAACAAGGACATCCTACTTACCCTTGGTACGACCCACTACTGGGATTCTTGCATCAAATGGTCTAAGGTCTAGTTGGGACTTCTTACCAGGGATATCCCCTGACATGTTTGTGGGTCCAGCACTGTCAACATTTATGGCATTAGAAGGAGGGCCAAATGACAAGCTAAGTCCTCACAATCTGTTTTGAATCTATGCATATCTATCATGACTAACTACAGAGTTTCTCTCGTGGAGTGTATGCATTATGGAAACAACTTCGAAATCTCGGAATATATTTGGGATAACTTGTCACATAAAACATATGATGGTGGAGGCTATGTAGCCTTGGTTAGGTAGGTGGTTGGCGTTGTAGGCTCATGCGAAAGACATGGAATCTTTGAAGACTACATGACCTGTGCATTGTTCACCTACACGCTTCGAGGGCATCCCATGCATTTATGTGCCATGCTGCCCGAAAAATATATTCATTCTCTTTCCCATATTCTCACAGAGATAGACCATGTTTTCAATCATTTTGACCGTAAAGCACTCAACAAAGAAATTATGGAATTACGAAAATCACTTGATGAATCTCTTGAAAAAGTTTACATGCACTTTTGTAATCTTGCATATTAATTTCCTGAAGATGAAATTGATTGGGAATTTCTCAATGGAATATTTGAGTATCTTCTTCACATATCCAAAAGTCCACAATTCTTGAAATCATTTGAATCCTACTCAGCACACCTTGGTGATGGAGTTGCACAATCACAGGCAGGCATAGTTTTTGTCACAAGTGACTTGCTGCGTTCACCTCATCGAACAGCTCTACCACCACAGAGTGATGTGGGAGAACATGCACACACATTCGTTGAACTATCACATCCTCCCACCCCACCTGCGCTTGATATCTATGCATATTTGGCTTGCAAGCTTGTTGGTTGTCACATGGATTCGTTCCCTCAACCTCCATCCCCACGTTCCATTGATCCTCTGGATTGTACTGCCTTGTGTTCTTCCATTCCGAACTCCACACTTGTTGTGAATGAGGATCAAGCTTTTGACGGAGTTGGTGTTGTGCAGCCAACCTACAACAACATTCATGATGAGTGTGTGCATGAATCTAAAGAAGAACGTGGTGAAATATGACTCCCTTCGAGCCACGCCTCATCCTCTTTACCCTAACATCCCATGTCATTCTTCCACTATTGATTTCCCATGTGAAAACTCATCTCCAGATGTTTCTACTTCTGATCATTCACAGGACACACTGGATGTTAGTTTGTCATTACATTACAAAGAGGACACATCTTCCTATGAAAATTTGTCCAATCTCTCATCTATCATTTCTGAAAACACAGAGGGTGAATATCCTTGCTTCTCATCTACCCCACTACATGATTCATCAAATCATGAGGATGCCGACAAAAATCCTGAATTTTCTGATCTTGGTTGTCGCTATCTCTGTACTTCTTCATTTGATCCTGATGTTGATTCACTCACTGCTAATTTGTCTAAACCACTGGTCTCCGATGATCTACCTATTGACGAAGTAAAAACCTTGCAGGTTGTTGAGGCACTTTAGCCCGAGTTGGTTGTTATGTCCGGCCCTCGCTATCCTGAGGTTGGTTTCACTTCCAATCAAGAAACTGTTGAAACACATAAGCCTCCTCATCACTCTCTGCTTTGCATTGAAGATCAACCAAACACCCATATTTCACTTCCTCCACTCGAATTACACGATCCCATTGCTCTTGCATTGGAGGAATCTTACGTAGCAAGCACACTTGTGCAACATAAGTGGTCTAGCTTGCTCACGTTTTCTTGCATGTCACAGTCAAGAAAACGTGTATACTTAACATATTACATGCAGTGTAGCACAGCACCGCGGCAAGCCCACAGAGTGCATGTCATGAACTTTCACTCATTTCTTTTCTGTGGATGCACTTGAACCCATATTGTGTTTGTCTTCACTATTATATATTGCATCCTTGCTGGTTTCTGCAACTGCGTTGCTAGAAAACCATGCCTTCACCAACATGGGTCAACCAATGCGCCAGTGGCTACATTGGAAATATCACTTCATGTGATTAGGCCTATGCAACATTCGCTTAGGGGTAGGAGTATTTTTTTATTTACCTTGTTTTCTTGCATACATGTTTGCTTTCTTACTTTGTTTTTTGTTTGCTTACATGTTTGTTTGCTTTCTCACTTTTCTTTTGCATTTTTGCTTCTGCAATTTTCTCTTTAGTTGTTTGTCTTCTTGTTCGTGTTCATAGGTCAGTTCTGCATGAACCATGTGTGACTCTTGAAACAAGCTGGGTAAAGTACAAGAGGATTTGTGCAATTATCAATACTTCATTATCTATTGTCCTACTTCTATATGATGAACTTGTTGTCTTCATTCCATGATACATGAATGGAAAATACGTTCTAATCGAAGTGAGCCTTGGTGAAAGCACAACACTTGCGCACTAACTAGTGTCACCTACTCTAGTAGGTTGTTTTGGGTTAACCCTTGTCAACTTAGTCAAGTAGAGTAAAGTGAGGAGGAAAACCTTAACAAGCACATCAGAGGTATATACAAACTACTTCTCTGAATAAATAACCTCTTCTGCCCTCAATAAGTCGGGATCCCTTGTCTGCCTCTGAAATGAATAAGTGTTATGCACAGTTATGAAAATGAAAATGAAAAAATGAAAATGTGAAAAAAATTTGAAAGAATGAAAATGAATAAGGTGAAAGAAGAGAAAGCTTCCTACGCAGAGAGGTGATACAACTTCGTCAGGGTACTGACTAGGCTCCCTGGTAGCAGAGTGATTCTTGTGTTCTTGCGTGACTACATCGGGGTACTGTCCAAGCTTGCTAGCAGTGGAGCAACACTAGAGATGAAACTTAAACTCTGACTATCATATGGCTTGTGCACCAATATACTCCTCATCGCAATCGAAACAATTGTGTCAACTTGGATTGGAATGTGTGCAGATCGATCAAGAGCATGGAGGATGCTACATCTTACGATCAAGCAAGTGTGGAAGCTAAGATGATCAAAGAGTTGAACAATACTTCCGAAGGTGTTACACTTTCTTTTCATGAACAAGGTCCATGCAAAGAGCTGTAGATCTACCTGTCTGTTGCCAAGTGTTGTAGCGGCTACAACCACCCTAAAAAAATTTTCCTTAGCTTCATTTTGGACCCTCTCTACCAACCATCCTTAGCAGCATGTCTTGCACTATCAGGTACATAGGATTTAGCTGAGTTTCAGTGGCGTGCGGACTTCTGCATGTTAGCTTGTTTGTCTCCCTCCTGCAGACTGGCCTTCTGGACTTAGACTATTTGCTGGCTGAGAGGCTCCCCCACAAAAATGCACAATTCTAGAGGGGAACCAGCATTCCCTCCAGAATTTGCACAAATTAACTGGGCAGCCTGTTGGGCTCCAGAATTACGCAGAACAGTCAGGTAGTCCTCCCTTATAAAATTGCGCAATATCACCAAGCACTGGGCCTAAGCCCATAAATTGCGCAATTTAGGAGGCAATGACTTGCTCAACCCAAATATTGTACAATGCCTGGCATACAATTAGCCCCGCTTAGCCTAGAAACTACACAATTTTTCATCCCAGACTTGCAAGTTCTTGCATGTGCCTTCAGGTTGACTGGTTCTCTCTGGGACTAAGCAATCCTGATTTGCATGCATGGGCTTCTTTTCCCAGAATAGCAAAAGGAAACATGCAAAGGGCATCCCTAGATTTTAGGGATCTATTTTTAACAACTGGAGGTTACATGCAAAGATCATTTTAGAAACCTCCTCCCAAGTTTCGCCTTTCCCTAGATTTGTGGCATGCATGTCATAACCTCGATCTTATCAAAACTTATGTATTAGATGCTTCAGAGCTCATTCTTCACATTGATTTTGCATCTTTGACATCCCACATCACATCTAGGAGTCTTCAAAACCTTTAGCTTAGTTGTTTCAAGGTAAGTCTGCTTCTCATGTCTTATGTTGCGTTTCTGTCGCTTTTTGTTTTTCACTTTGTGTAAATGATGTCTGATTGATTTCAATCAAGACTTGATGTCGTTTTAATGTATGTTAGCTTATAGAAGCACCATTTTATTTTTCGTTTGCATCTCACTGTTGTCACATGCATGACATTGTTTCTGCACTAACAGTTGTCCTTGCGGTGACCCACTTCACACACATGCATGTTTTCCCATTTTCTAAATCCTGCACTTATTGTTTGCATGCATGATCATTCACTCTAGTTTACACTCAGTTTCACCATGCATTCAGACTTCCCATGTTTTAAGTTGCCCCTCGACGGGTCTAGGCTGCCTTGGCCTAGACCTTTCCTTGCCTTGCTAGCATTGCACATTTTTGGAAGTGAAGGCTCTGCCTTCCCTCTAGAAATTGCACAAGTCTATCCCCGCACTGACCTCGAGGCTTGCATTGCAAAATTCTGGGAGGCAGTTCTTTGTTGGCCCCAGAAACCGCGCAATGCAGTTTGCTATTTTTTCATGTCATTGTTGACTGGAATTATGCGTTGCGCAGTTTCAGTCCTTAGTAGGCTAGGTTGGACTATGCATTTTGTAATTCCAGTAGTCAGTTAGCCTCCCCAACAGCTTGGACTATGTTGTGTGCAGTTTTGGCAGTCAGTCTCCCAGCCTCTCGGTGAAAATTGCACAATCTTCATAAACAGTCACACAGGTATGTTGCATGTCAGTCCTTCAGTTTGTTTTAGTTTTCAATAGACAAAGTTACTGCCATGAGTGTTTCTATATCTCCAGGTATCATAGGTGTTCATCTACCTCTCGTAGTACAAGTATAACGGCCCCAGAAAGAAGAGTCAAAGGACATCGTTGGGAGTGCAAGGGGGGATGCAGTCAATCAATTGTCTATGAACTTGCCTACCTATGGAGACATCAAATTTTTCATAGACAAGGATATCAAGATAAAATGGCAGTGACATCACAAAGAGTAGCACCATCAGAAGCAGCAGAAGGTAGCAGACTTATGTGCGGCAAAGGCAAGAGGAAGGTTGTTGACAACGCAGAGTTGGAGAAAAGATGCAAGTTCAAGCAGATCCACTTGTGATGAGAATAGCTTTGGAGATTGACTATATGAGGTGCAGCGTGAAAGGAGTGTCACATGAAGGTAGAGAGAAAAATGGAGAAGGAGTTACAGGTGCTAAAGTAGAAAATTAAGGAAGAACAGGAGCTACACATATGAGAGAAGGAGTTGCATCAGGAACAGGTCGAGTAGGAGGCCCAACATGCACAGACTGATGAAATTGTGCCCATACAAGTTATAGACCCATACCAAAAGCTGGCATGGAGCACACAGGATGAGAAGTGTTGTCGATTGCATGCAATGATGTTCAGGAGCATGAATGTCATTGTGTGCATGCATGCGATCCCACCCATTGCCACAATCACCGAGGCGAAGATAAAAACCAAGTTTGATTGGAGCTAAACATGTATGTCGACAAGTTGATGTGCATAGTCACTAGCACACACTTGGAGATTAGCACAGATACTATGCATCAGTATGTTGTTGGTCCAGCTACACTCAAAATGATGATGTGCATGTTATCAAATGAGGTCGACAGAGGAGCCATATTAGTGTACCCAGATGCAATGGAGGCAAGATTTCTCTTTCAGCAGGATGTCACCATTGAACGCGTGGACACCATCATGGACAACCTAGCTTGGCATCAGTTCTCCACTGTTAATCATCACGAGGATGTCGAAGAGTTGGTCTTCCCACAAATGTCTGAGTCTTAGTGATAGCTTGCATGGCTTGCTCAAGCCTATTTTGTCTCACATGAGTACATGTGCAGATTGTAATGTAACATCTTATAAAAGTGAAAGACCAAGTGTCGATAGTTGAATGTAACAGTCATGTAGTAGGTGAAGAGTCATGAGGGTAGGTGAAGAGTCACAAAGGGGAGTGTCAAGGCTCACCCTATTCTTTTCTATTTATAAAAACTCATAACTCATTGTAAGGGATTTTGGTTAGCCAAGCTTCCTATAGGAGTATCTTAGAGAAAGCTTGGAGCGTATTGTAACGAGCCTCAACTTCTCCAAAGTGCAGAGCTAGTACATCACTTTAGAGGAGTAGGCGGCAGTGACGGTAACGCTCCGTTATTGAGGTTAGTGGTTGGTCATGGTTGTATTGTATGACCGGAACTTTCACTTCTTAATATAACAGAGCCAACATGTTTCATGCATATGTTGTTACTGTATTTAAGTTATCTTGGTTACTATAATTATATATGTATCTGTTTGCTTACGCATGTATGTATGGAGTCTTTCTGTATGTGTATGTATGAATCTTACAAAGATGTGTTGTTCATTTAACCATCACTTTGGATTGTTGGTTCACCTGCCTTTTAGCTTTTGATGCATCTTTTCTCGTGTGTTAGCTTCTTAGCCACATTCTTTCATGGGTTTCCAAGCAGTGCACTCACCCCACTTTCCACGTGTTAGAACTATTCATACACCTTCCTTGACTTGCTACACATGTCACACCCTTTCTACCAACAAATAAATCCTACTTACCTTTGCGTGCAACCGTTGTCAAGGCGATACCGTACGACCCACCGCTAGGACTGTTGCACCAAGCGGTCTAATGTCTGGTTGGGACTTCTTATCGGGGAGATCCCTTGACATGTTGGTAGATCCAGCACCGTCAACAAGTCCCCATTACATGTATAGCCTCCATGAGGTGAGGAAATTTTTATTGAACCTAGTCTCTAGTGAGCTACTTGCCCTAGTGAAGGAGTTTACCTACTTTGACTTTTCGATATAGTTGGATCCTCTACTAGAGAGTGTTTTTGATCTGTGTGTCCATGATCCTATCAGCTATGGCTTATTCGATACAACTTGGGTTCAGCTATGTTGATGTCAACTACTCAGCAATGTCAGATGTGTCCAACAATGGGGGAAAGTATGGCCGCAGCCAGTCCACATTCAATACTGGGTGCAGGCTAAGGAACAGTGGAATGAAGAGCTCGAAATAAATTTCCCCTACGACCCTAGTCATGTTGTAAGGTCCATATTGTAGCAGGTGAAGCTTACGGTGGGGCCCATCAAGGCACTTCGTCTGCAAATGTAACCAAAATTTATCGCCCACCTGTAACTTGTTTGGCACCCAATGTTGATCATGATGCTACTTTTACTTTGTATTTACAATGTCCAATATGTCATGGACCTGTTGGATAATGTGATGAATGCAATCAATGAAGTTGTTAGTCATGTCAGCTTTGGGGTAGACTTGAGCCAAATCTACCTATGTAGTTGCAAATGGTATGGCAACATTAATGGGACATAGTGGCTTGAATCCCAACCCCACCTAAAAGGGGTGATGGCTAATTGAGTTGTAGATTATGTTGTTGTAGTTGTGTTAGAAATAGGGAAGGCTCCCATCCCATGTGTGTGGATGCTTCGAGTTGTACATGCGTAGGATGTGCACGATCATCTTGTTATCGACCTCTATTTGGCCATCTGTTTGTGGGTGAAAGGTCGTGGACTTAGTGAGATTGGTATCCAATGACAACCAGAGGCTTGACCAGAATGCACTTAGGAACCAATTGTCTTGATCTAAGATAATGGACTATGGGATCCCAAAGTTTAGCCATACTCATTCAAAGAATAGTTTGCTAGTGACTTCCTTTGAGCTACTCTTCTTTTAGGCTGCTAGAATGACCATCTTAGAGAGTTTGTCAATGAAAATGGAAACACGGTCTTTTCCATGCTTAGTAGAGGGAGGGCCTGACATGTAATTCATGGAGATGGACTCCCAAGGTCAACTAGGAGTAGGAAGAGGATTATATAGGCCTTGCTTCTTTATTGTGGGTTTGGAAATGGCACAACAAGTGCAGGATTTTATGTACTTCCCGACATCTTATCGAAGGGTTGGCCAATGAAAATACTTATGTAGTATTTCCAGTGTCTTTTCTACCCCAAAATGTCCAGCAAATCAACTGTAGTGAACCTCCCTAATAATCTTGTCACACTCGCTTGAAGGTACATAGAGGTGTCCCAGCTGGCATGATCATGCTCCTGGGGGTGAAAGTCTGGAACCTACTTACTTTCTAGGAGAATCTGGTATGTGGTGCTGAATTTTGGATCACTCTTGTAAATTTGTGGCCATTCAAATGTTTCATGTCCACAAGGGTTGAGCACAGTTGTGAGCGCCATGAGTGATAGTCCACTGAGGCAGTTTGCAACATTATTGATGATTCCCCTCTTTTACTTAATGTTCAAATGGAATTGTTGCATGTATGTGGACCATTTCTAATGGTGATCGTTCTCCAACGTTTCTTATGTCTGTATGAACTACAAGGATTGGAGGTCTGTGTGGATGACCCTTTCCTTCCCCATAATGTAATGCTTCCATTGTCGGCAGGCCTTCAAAATGAAATAAATCACTTTGTCATAGGTGGGATAATTTTGGACTGTGTCTGAAAGTGTCTCTCTGTGATATGCCATCGGATGCCCCTACTGGGTAAGAGCTGCACCAATAGAATAGTCATGGGCATTTGTCCCAATATTAAATTATTGTTTCAAGTTTGGTAATGTGAGCACTCGTGCAGAGCAAAGATGGTGCTTCAACTTGGAAAATGCCTTCTGTTGGGATTTGAAACAAAAGAACTTTGATTTTTGTCTACCCTTGGTAACTTGACTCAAAGGCCAAGTGATATGAGAGAAACCCAACACGAACCTGTGGTAGAAATTGGAAAGACCCAAAAATCTGTGGAACTCTGTTAGAGTGTTTGGGTTTGGCCAATCTCGAATAACTTGTATCTTGGTTGGGTCCACATGCACACCCCTCTCATCAATGATGTACCCAAAATATTGAACCTAGGTCATACCAAAAGTGCATTTCTCTAAATTGGCACACAATTTGTGTTGATGCAAGTTTTGGAGGATCTGTTGAATATGGTGAAGGTACTCTTCCCAACTCTTGTTGAAGACCAGGATGTCGTCCAAATACACTACCACGAATGAGTTGGTGAACAGCCACAAGATGTCATCCATCACCCCCATTGTTGGGTTGTTTTATATTCTTTCCACATAGTTAATAGGGGGTTTGAGGGGTACCCGTAACCCCACTTTATGGTGAAAATTTTGGTCTTGGACCCTATGTTAGGTTGGGCGGACCCACCTATGGTTTTGTGCATGATTTTCGCACATGTTTTTTGGAAGCGATGGTTTTCGGTCCATGGTTTTGGACGCGATGGTTTTCGTTCCATGGTATTGGATGCTTTGGCATGTATAAATATGTATTGTAACATTGAAAGGAACATAATGAAAAATCAAGCTGGTAGTCCCGGTTTTGGGATCCAGT
>APFE031515420.1:0-14124 GCA_000404065.3 Pinus taeda
TTCCGCTTAACTGAATTGGGTGATATTTAGGTCGATTTTGGTCCTCTCGAAAAGAGGAATTTAATGCAAGAAACATTTTGGTCATTTTGAGCTATCCAATGTGGAATTTGACCCTATTTTCAAAATTAACACTCTCTCTCAACTAGGAAGAATTCCACTTGTCAATATTTGTCAGTTAATATTCACATCATCCTTTCAAGTTGTTGTAATGCTTGACTCTCTCTGCTCAACTCTAATTGCTGAAACTTTCTCAGATCTAGAAGAAGAATTTGTTACTGGAGGGGAGCTCAAGTTGCCACCCTGTATCCATCATGTTGTTGTCTGGGATCTCTGCTAATAGGCTACTACCCATAATATCATCATTAGTCGTCATCGAAGAGCACATCATCATGGAGCATGTCTCAACCTGTAACCATATCGGGGAGCAATAGCTTCCATCCATACCGAGAAGTAGGATAACACATCTCACAGGGGAGTGAACCCTCGACTCTAGAATCTCATCGGGGAGCTTACCCTCTACCCGGAATCATATCGGGTTATCTCAACCCATCTTATTGCCTACTGATGTTCCCATGGATGACCCGAAATAATCATGTGGTAGAACACCTGCATCATAATCAACTTGGGTTGTACACCTTGTTGACCACTACGTGTTAACGAGCCATAGCACTACCCCCCCTTTTTTTGCAAAAGGGATAATGTCTGATCAATGTGTCCGCGTCGTTCAACTATGATCATCAGCCTGATCATCATGTTATATTGTAAACCCTTTCTGCATGTGTAAAATGTAATAATCTCAGCAATTCGTATCCTGTATGTAATTGCCTAGGTAAACCTACTTTTCTGGTGATGATCTACATTCTGGGAGCTTTTTTGTTTTACTGATCCATTCTCGAATGGTCGGTAGAGTTTTCCTTTAGCCTTACCCCAAAGACGGAATGGATTTTGTCATTGGGATCTTAGGCGAGTCCTAGTGTTATAGATTGAATCTATGTAAAAGTGATTTGGGAATAATCCTAACCATTTTGTTAGGTTATTTTATTACAAATGGCTTGGTATGTTGGATTATATTTGTGTCTCAAAAATGGGTATTCTGTGAGGGTCTATTTCAAATGGGTTTTCCCTCTTCAGATGTAAAAAATATGAAAATTGTGATGTAAAGTGTCTTGAGGGTTGGAAAAATATTTTATCCTCTCGTAGGTTAATTAATTAAATTTTCTGGCCAAAAATTAATTAAAATCCTAAGCCAAAAATTTAATTAATTCTAGGTCCTAGGTAAATTTAAATTCTCTGAAGGCAAAATTCATTGGTCCTTAAAATTTAATTTTAAGAGGTCCAGGGACTAAGGTAAATTAATTCTTTTGCTAAATTTTAAGCCTTTGGTCCCTGGGGTTAAGTCAAAGTCAAAATTCCGAGGAAATTAATTCAAAAATTTAATTTTTGAATTAATTAAATTTCATTTAATTGAAAAATTCGAATTTTTTCAAGAATTTAAAATTTTGATGGATGAGATTAAAAGAAATTTTGATCGTCATCAACGGTCGAGATTGCTTTGACGAGGATCACTCGAACTAGTTGTTGGAGGATTTATCTTTAAATAGGAGGCATTTTTCAGTAAGTTCATCCGATCTTTGGATCGTGCCCAAAGCGAAAAACTCTCGTGTAAACTTTTTCGGATAATAAAGGAAGACGTTGGGGTTAATTTTTGCTGGTGTTACTCTTTGTGGAAATACTGTAAGATGTGTTATTTTCATGCGTATTTTTTTTTTTTTAGCCATTGATAATAGCTTCTGAAGATTGATTTGAGTACACGTATCTTGCTCAGTCGGTGGGGTTTGAATAATAATCTAAATTCTGAACATAATAGTAGATATCTCTATTTGTCTGAGTTCATTATTGTTTTCTCACTCTATGTTGATGGCTGAATTGAGTTTTGTAGGAAAGTTTTGATTTTTAGATCATCGGGCGTTCAGGGAATTTTTCGGTTGAACCAACCAACTCTCGATCCGTGTTTTTTTTAAGAGCCCAACTTAATTTAATCCCGGGCTTATCATAAGATATTTGTTATGGGTGATGCGTAAAGGGTTTTGAGCTCAGTACCTCCTTTAAAATTCAAAAAATTTAATTTTTCTGTGCTAAATCGATAGATCTGGCTATTGAGAGCCTCAAATTATCAGATCTGGAAGCTGGGTTGGACTCACGCTCCCTAGATCTGATAGATCTGCCACTCATGTACATAGATCTGTAATTATTTTCAGTTTTCTGACTTGGGTTTGCTAGGTTTTAGTTTTTTTGGGTCATTGTATATATCGTTTGGGTGTTTCTTGTTGTCTTGCAGCGACATATCTAAGGAGAAATCTATATAGAGTCCATATCTAGGCCTTGGAGGGTAAGATCTGGATCTCTGGGATTCATCAGCATAATTCTGCAGGGAGTTTATTCAATTAATTTTACAGTCTAAGGGTTTAAAGAGTTTTAAATTTGAAAAACTTTATAGGATCTAGAAATTTTGTGAGGGTGTCATGGTTAGATCTGAAACAAGGCTACTGTTTTCTACAGTGTTTTTCTTATTCTCTGGAAAAATTTGAATTTTTTTTTGTTGGGTCTCCCTCTGCTTGTGTTTTGGGGTTTCCCCTCGTCTCTGCACCTGTACGTTGTCATTGCCCTTCCTTCACCTGCGAGCAACACCATTCTAGCTCCCCTCAGCTCCATTTTTCCCTCGAAATTCATCCATAAGCCCGCAATTCTTTCCTTCAACCTACATTATGCTGTTCTGCGACTCTCAAATGCTACCATCCAAACCTGCAAGCTGCATACGTCGTCGTCCTTGCAAAAGAGCCCCACGCCCATTTCGAATTCCTTGTCTGTCGATCTCTCCCCATCCGTAGCCTCCTCTCGCTGTATTTTCATCTCTCTCTGATCCGAATCCCCTCGTCTCCTCCTCTAGCCACTCCCATCGCTCATCCCTTACACGCACAGCGGCATCAATTTCCTCGCAGCTAACTCATTCGGCCTCAACATCTCCCTTCCAATGCTGCTTGATCTCCCTTCCTCCGTCCATCCTTTCAATCTCCACACAACAAATACAAAGCATCGACTTTTCATTTCATTTTTTTTATTATTTTATGTATACAGGTTAGGTTGGGGTTTAGCATTTTCGATTTTCTTTTGTTTTCGTTTGTATTGTTAGTTTAGTTAGTTCTTTTTTATTTTTATTTTTATGTATATGCTTTTTATTTTTATTTTTTTTTCATTTTTTTGAGATTCGATTTTACTTCTTTTTTTTTCTCATTTCATTTCATCTTTTTTATTTTTACTTTCATTTTGATTTTGAAAATAAATAAAAATTAAAATTTCCTAAAAGTTAAAAAATCTAAAACATTTAGAAAATCATTTTAATTTTTAAAATCTAAAATCCGAAAAACATTAAAAATTCTAAAAATCCTAAAAATTAAAAAATTCTAAAAAATTCTAAAAATTTAAAAAATCTTTAAAAAATCTAAAAAGATTTTAAACTTTTGTGACTAAAGAGTTAAAATAAATTAAGGGATTTGTACTTAAAATTTTGATTTATTAACTCCTTGATTTGTTTTACTTCTTTATTTTTTGCTTAAAGAATAATTGAAGAGCTAATCTAAAGTTCCTTGGTTTCTTTTCATGGTAAATAATTTTTCTATGGTCAAGTGCAATAAACGTTTTAAATCATATTGACTGTTGGAGAAAGTTAATTGAATCTAGATCTAGGCAGTTAATAGAAATCATTTTAAATTTGGAATCTCTTGCATGTTAAAGTTTTGGGCGTTTACATTAATTGTTCATGATCGTCACTTTGCCACATCTATAAGTTTTCTCTGGATGACTTGTTATTACTTAGCCTATGGTTAATTCAATATATAAGACACTGGTCTGTAGTCATTTATATCTTGTAATTGTGTCTTATCTTAATCCATCTATCGTAATTGACCGAGACTTGATTTAAATTTATTAAGTTGTTCATCATTAAAATCTCCTAGAGCCTGTGTTCCGCACGCTTTATCATCCATTTACCTTAGGGATTACCCCCCTTGACTTGCTTAGGAGAGAGTCTAAATGGAGTGACTAAGGGTCAAGAGTGACAACCCTCACTCTGAGCGTTGTTGCGGTGCCTAGATACTCTGTGTGACAACACAACCCAAGTACACTCTTAACTCGTTGGCCAAAATGAGGAGCGGTATTCCCTTCAAGATGGCCTGCTTAAGGGTATGATGCCAACTGGGGTATACTCTGCAAGACCAAGAGGGGAGCAACATTCTCTGACTCTATAAATATAGGGGAGCAACATTCTTCAACCTTGAGTAACAAATAGGGTAACACCTTATTGTCGAGAGTTCCCTCAACCCCAAGAGCCCTCTATCTCAATTCCTCACCCTAGGAGCTCAAGCAAGGTGGGAAGAGTATGCTCAATGTTCTCGTTCAGTGCTGCTCCTTATCCGGAGGGGCTATATCCATTAGTCCAAGCCGTTCTTTGAAAATCGAGAACTTTGTCTTTGGTAATGCCTTGGTGAGAATATTTGCAATCTGTTCTTCTATTGATATGTGATGGAGCTTGATAGCTCCTCTCTGCACCATATCTCGAATGAAGTGATATCGAATTTCAATATGCTTAGAGTTGTTATGAAACACAGGATTTTCTGCCAAACAGATCCCGCTCTTGTTGTCACAGTATATCACTGTGGTATCTAGGATCTGCACAAAAAACTCTCCAAAGAGATTTCTCAACCATACTGCCTTGCAACTGTGAAAATTCCTAGATCTAACAATATCAGGAATCTTACTGCAACCAACTGAATCTACTTCATCTAGATTGTAAATTACATTACAAGCTTATTTCAGATTTCTTAATGAAACATTGAAGTAAATCACTGAAGCAACCTACACCAAATTAAATGTGATTCTGAAACATAGACACTGAGCAAGGAAAATAGAAACACATAGGACAACATTATTTTTGGACAATAATCCCCGGAAAAACCTAATGTGGGAAAACAAGTGCAGCAGCTCTGAGAGTTTATTATTATTAAGCAATAGCAAATTCTGAATACATTAATGAATACCTGACAGTGTTATTCAGTTACAGAGAAATACTGGCGGAAGCTTTGTGAGTTTACCTCACACAATCACTGAGAAAAAGTCCTGACTGTTTTGGTTGCTGGATGAGGTGCCCATGGCAGGGATTGCACTATCTCTACACTACCTCTACGATGTCCTAGCGTCAAACCTTTTAGGCACTGTGTCAGCCAGCTGGGGAATCGATCAGTAGCCTAGAGTGACTGCTTTTAGCCGCCAGGTTTCACACCTCGGCTTCCGGCTGCTGAAATTGACCCTCTGCAGTGACTTTTGACTCTCTCTCTCTCCCTCTCTTTCTCTCTCTCTTTGCGCTGGTTCTGGGTGGCCTTCTGTCCCTGCGTCAGCCTCTGCGTCAAGGCTACTGGATTACTCAATACCTCTCTTTGCTGATGTATCTCCGGAAAAGAATCTCTCTCTCCAGAAGCTGCTATCCCTGCCCCTCAACTGCAAGAGATGTACTCAATCGATTTTTCCTCCTGAGAACTTCTCACTTCAGAAAATTGATTTTCTCAATCTCTCTGTGTGTTTTCCAAATGCCCCTCAAGCCCCTTCTAATATCTTTTTGGTGGACAACCAACGGCCTAGATTAAATCATAATCAAAGGCTTAGATCGTTTTGGCTTGATTCATGTCTTTTTCTAGAAGTTTCACCCCTGATTAGGTTAATACCCATTAATATTTTAATTTTCCGAAGTTTAGACTTAGGAACACCATTAAAAATATTAATTATTTTAATAAAATCACTTCTGGGTGGAATTTCCCAAAACGCTTTCTGGGTTCTTTGGAATGCATGTGCCCAAGCCTCCATGCAAAATTTAAGGCTTAGTTCACATCTGATGCTACCCCAAATCAAAAGAAACTCACCATGCTAGTGATAATATATTCTGCTTCAAATGTGCTCAATGCTACAAACTTTTGTTTCCTACTCATTTAGGATATCATGGCAGATCCAAGGCTAAAACAACATCCAGATGTACTTTTCCTTTCGATAACATTTCTGGCCAAATCAGCATCACTGTATCCATGAAGTTGAACATTTCCTGCAGAATATCTCAGGCCAAGTGTAATTGACCCATGTAAATATCTCAGTATGTGTCTCGCAGCTATCCAATATGAGTGGTGGGGCTCGGTCATGAAAGTGTTTTTTGCGTAGCATATGTCTGGACAGGTGTTCACAAGGAACATCAGAGCCCCAATCAGTTGTCTATACTGAGATGGATTCTCCAAGTATAGTCCTGCAACATCTCCACATAATTTCTTGAAGTTTATTGCCATTGGAGTGACCATGGATTTACATTTAGTCATTCCAAATCTTTCTTGCAACTTTACAATGCATTTTCCTTGTGATAGGAAAATCTCCCCAGACTTTTGCCATATTTCAAGGCTCAAAAAGTAGTGCATGAGACCAAGGTCTTTCATCTCAAACTCAGAGGCTAACTTCCTCTACATTCGATCATCATAGGCTCACTACCTGTCAAAATAGATCATCAACATACAAAACCAAAATCAATGGCATACCTTGGACTACCTTGAAGTAGAGGTTGGGATCGACATTGCTTCTTGTCAATCCCAGCTTCACTAAGTAACTGTCAATACACGCATACCAAGCTCGGGAGATGGCTTCAAACCATACAATGCATTCTTCAACCTGCAAACATGTGTTCTTCGAGCTTCCACTTCAAATCCTTCTGCTTGTTCAACATATACCTCTCCCTGTAACATGCCATGGAGGAAAACGGTTTTTACATCCATCTAATGAAGAGTCCATCCTTGACATGTAGAAAGGGAAACTATAGAACAGATGGTTGTATATCGAGTTACGGGAGCAAATATGTCATCATAATGTTCTCCCTCTTTCTGAGAGAAGCCTCGAGTCACGAACCTTGCTTTATATTTCTCAATGCTGCCATCAATTCCGTGTTTGATTTTAAATGGCCATTTTGAAGTCACAATAGACTTCCCTTTTGGTCTAGGTACAATATCCCATACATCATTTTTCATAATTGATTCATATTATCTAGCCTCAACATCCTTCCAGTCTTGTTCTTTTACTGCTTCTTCGAAGGTGGATGGTTCGACGTGAATCATAGTATTCATAGTAGCAACATATCCTTGATACCTACATGGTTGTTTCCTTTGTCTGGATGATTTGCGGATGGGGACATTTATTTCAGTATCTTGTAAAGTATCGCGAAGCCAAAGTGGTCTCTTATTGGAGGGAGGATCACTTGGAGGAGGATCTAATGAATCCATGGGCTCTATGGGATCATAAACCATATCAGGGTCGAGTGCAGATGGACCATCTAGAATATCCCAGTCATCATTCTCTTCCGTGGGAGGAGGAGGTGGAGGAAGATCTGTTCCTTTTCCAAGCGCAACATCTTCATCAAATGTTACATCCCTATTAATTTCGACCTTCCTTTGACCAAGAATATAAATTCTATATGCTTCAGAGTTTTCACAATAAACCACAAACATACCTTTTTTGCCAGTAGCTTCTAGTTTGTTCCTTTTGTCTTTCGGCACATGAAAATACACTGGGCATCCAAATACACAAAGATGGCTGATGTCAGGCTTAGTTCTTGTGAAAATTTCTTCATGAGTCTTGTTTTCTATTGCTTGATGAGGCACCCCGTTTTGAACATATACCGCAGTAGATGTAGCTTCAGCCCAAAGGAACTTTGGCACCTTTTGATCATGGAGCATAGCATGAGCAATTTCGATTATAGACTTGTTCTCCTCCATTGTCGGACCTGAAGACTTTGATTCTCTTTCCTAATCAATTTTCGATAATGCTTTCAATTCCTTGAATGTTTCAAAGGCTTCATCCTTGTGCTTAAGATAGTATATTCATGTCTTTCTTGAGAAGTCGTCAATAAAGGTTATGTAGTAAAGGTGACCACCAAAAGAATGAATGAGATGAAGGATGTCATGAGTTTTGTTCTTACTGGAGAGAAATGGTCTCCTTGTTTTCTTTCCACCTACACAACCTAGGCAAACTCCATCATGATGAGCTTGAACATCAGGAATACCAGAGACCAATTTCTTTAATTTAGGAAGTGCATTAGAGTGAAGATGAGCCAGTCTGCGGTGCCATAATTCGCTCAAGTGATTGGTATTATGAACCAATGTAAAGAGAGGTCTTCCAATGACCCTATAGAGACCTTTAGATCTCGATCCTAGTGTGAAGGCATCTCACATAGATGAATTAGCGGTCCAAGTTAGAACTTTATCTTAGATGAATGCAACCCTCATCCCTTTGTCTTCCAATGTAGATACAAATACCAAATTCTTCATTAATCCTTGTACATACATGACATCATGCAACATAACTGATTCTCCAGAATTTAGCTAAAATTTGACAGACGCAAAACCTTTCATGGGATGAGTAGAATTGTCTCCAAGAATGATCTTTAGTTTAGTCTCCCTATCTACCAAATCAAAGACGACGTCTTTATAACCAGAGAAAGTGGCCCCCATTGTCAACTAGCCAACTATCCCACGAATCCAGTGGGAAAGAACTAGTAAGAGATGAAATGAGTATGTATTCAGATGTATTTACAACATTACTTTCTTACTTGCAACCCCTTGGTTTCTTTGAGGATGATTTTCTTCACGGTCGCTTGAGGAGTCTCTTTTTCTTCTATCATCTCTTCTGTCATGGTTATTTATTTGATAGTCTTTTCTTCTTTTATTATTGTAGTTACCTCTAGTGTTGTAGCATGGCCTCTTTCCTTTTTCAGGACAGTCTCATGCATAATGACCTTTCTTATGACAATTGAAGCATTCAATATGAGATGTCGATCTGTCATTCCTTCTTTTTGTATTTTGAGAAGAAGGCTTCCTAGATGAACCTCCTCTTGCGTTTTCTTTTTCCATGAGTGATGTATCTTGCGGGTTCTCCCTCGTCATGCTTTTGGATCCTTCCTCTTGCTATCATTCTGGATTCTTCTTGAGTGAGTTTTCTAACGTTATCATCATATGACGGAAGGACATTGCTGTTACTGATAGTGGTAATGAAGGTTTCCCAAATAGAGGGGAGACCTCTAAGAGTTACAACTACTAGTTCCCTGTTTGGTACATTTTCTCCAAGCCTCTGCAATTGATCTCTAAGACGAGAGATCCTCATAATGTAAGATTGAACAACTTCCCCTTTGTTCATCTTGAATTCCTTGAGTTGATCTTTCAAGGTGATGATCTCATTTAGGTTGTTGACTTCATACATGTTGGTTGTCTTGTCATACATATTTTTAGACTTTCTTAAATTGTCAACATAAGCAAGTAAATGATATTGTAAACCATCAACTATAATTTGCTTTGCTTTAGACTCATCTTTCTTGTACTTGTTCATGAGAGAAGCGGAAGCATTTTCTGGAGACTCAGGCACCCTTTCTTGAATGTATTCCAACACATTATTTTTGTTGGCTATGATCTCCAATCTGACTTTCCATGCAGCAAAGTTTGATGCATCACCCAACTTTTCATGCTCCTTGAAGGTAGAGGACGACATCTAGACCTTGAATAGGTGCTCTGCTTTCTGAAGGAGAGGCTTCAAATCTTGTCTTTTCTTGGGCTTGACTTTCACCTTAGCTCTGATGCCATGTTAAATTTTCAGATTGTTCAATGTTGTATCGGTTACTTTAGCCCAATTTATATTTTCATTAACAGTGCATCAAATTAGCAGTATGACCAATCATAAACGTAATTGAAGAAAGAACAATGTATGCAATGAAAGAGAAGACAGGGGCACAACCATAAGAGATAGCAGATTGGTCCAAGACCAGGGAAAAACCCCACAAGGGAGAACAATAAATCAAAGCTACAGATCTACAGATCTGTTATAACTGCAGAAAAGCTTAGACCTGCGAGATCACTGAAGATGACTGAAGCCAAGATGTCCAAACCCTAGATCTGAACTGGTTCGCTCTCATCAACACTGTCTGCGGGCAACTGAAACTTCAAGGTCACTCACATGAATACAGTATGTGGGCGATTGTAATTGTAGAGTCACTCCAAGGAGGTGTTTGTGCGTGTGACTTCAACACCGAACTACAAAAACCCACAGTTGCTCTCTTGACGAACCGTGCGAGTAGCGTGAGGACCAAAGTCACACTCTAGCTAAGTTGTGCCAGCGACAACATTGCCCTCGGTCTTTCCTAGGGCTACCTGGTGCGAGCAGCCAGGGACCGGATCCTTCCAATCTGCCTCTGAAATCAGAGTCACTCTCTCTGAACTGTCTTTGAGTGACTAGAGAGCCAAAGTCGCTCTCTTACCAACTTTGTGCCTGTGACTGACGATGGAAAACTTTTGATCTATGCCAGTGACCAAGATCCAGAAAACCCTAACCAAGAGCGAACCTTTCACCTGTACTTTCCAACCCAATGCAAACTTCTGCTGATGAACCTGTGCGAGTCAAAGAAAAAAATAGAAGAATAGAAACATGCCTTGATTGAGTGTGTCCAAATGAGCTTGAGGTCTCTTCCTTTTATAGGCTTTCATGAGGGTTTATTTGGGGTTGAGGTTGACCCAAGTGGTTAGGGCTGACCCATTCCATAATGAATGAATGAATAAAATAATTGAAACCTTAACTTTTGCTTAACTGAATCGGGTGACCTCTAGGTTGATTTTGGTCCTCACGGAAAGAGGAATTTAATGCAAGCATCATCTTGGTCATTTGAGCTGTCTAATGTGGAATTTGACCCTAGTTGCAAAATTAACACGAAAATGGGAGACAATTTTTTCTCCTAGGGGTTTACCCATTTTGGTGGGTAACACCTCCCCTCTATTTTTATTTTATGCGATAGAATAAGCGAAGAAGGTTGAAATGATTGGAAACGAGGAAGTGAACTATTTTATGATTCTTTTAGAATCACATATGCTAAAATATGAAGCATGAAGCTAGATCCTCTAATTCAAGAACAAATACAACCTTGGTCAATAGACCCTCTCTTTTTCGCCAAGGTTTTCCTTTTCTTCATATTTCCATTGGACCTTGTGTCTTAAGTTATCTCCTTAGCCAAGATATCCTTTGAAGAGTGGCAAGTAAGCTAGGTCACACATTATTTTGTTATAATTTTGGTGACTATGTCATCTCTATGATGAGTGTCAATCTATTCATCCTTTTGATGGCTTCTTTTGGGTTGAATCCATTGTTAAGTGATTGGAATTACTCTTCCTTGTGAAAATATCTTGTTACCACTTCTCGCTTTATTTCATGGGAGATTTCTTGTGATATCGTATATCTATTATTGATGTAGAATCTAGAGAAAAGGACATATCATCATCATCATCATCGGAATAGGAAATCAGAAGGCGAAGAGGATGCGAAAGCAAGCTCGACCAACTTTTAGTTACTTATTTGTAGAGGGGCACGTTACCTCTCCCATAGGTCGAGAGTCGACTAGGCCACCCTCACCCTGAATTTCCCTTTCCAACGGAACGAAAGGAATTGATATCAGCGAAGGTAATAGGTGCTTAATTCTTGATGTGCTATGGGCATATGTCATTATGCATGATGAATGAGATATGTAATTCGTGTGAATTTTGGTACTTACGTATATAATTCATGACCAGCAGCCCCCACTAAGTAATGAAAAGGCCCCAGGCAGGGACGTGCAGAGAGGGGCAAGGGTTTGAACGCGAAAACCAGTTGATTCAAAATTTGAAGATCATAAGCGGTAAGTTCGGATATGGGGGCACCTACTTTACTCCCTCGATTATTGTGTGATGTTGAACTCTATCGTATGGTCAACCTGGCTCTATCGTTGTCTGTCGGTAAGTCCTTCCCTATTGTCTGACGAGGGTAAGGCCTTCTCTCTCTATCGAATATCCTGTGATGTGATACTTCCTTCTCCTCTCGGCTAGTGAACTTCCCTCTTGTCTGGTGGTAACGTGTGTTCCTTCTCTCTCGGTACTGAATGGCTATGACCTCTTGGCTATGTCTGGCTTGTAGGGGCTGTGTCTATGTGTGGCTATCGGCAATGACAACCGGCTATAAGCTATGACCTCCTGTCTGGCTATGATCGGCTAGGACTTCTGGCTATGACTCCTGTCTATGATTGGCTATGAGTGGTTATGACCTTCAGGCAATGCCTCCTGGCTATGACTACCGGCTACTAGCGGCTATCATCAATGACAACTGGCTATAAGCTATGACTCCTGGCTATTGACCAGCTGGCTCTGACCACTGGCTCTCGGCTGACCTTCTGTCGACCTTCTGTCAATGATTGGGTATTGGAGACCCCTATCTATCTTAGGGGCTGTGACTCACTCACTCGGCTCTGTACTGTACCGCACCATGTTGGGTGAATGTGGACTTGTTGGACTTGCACGTGGACTTGGCGGCTTCCTTATGCGGACTGAGCGCCTTACGCGGATTGGGTAATGCGGGACTGGGAGAATGCTGGGGATGAGAGAATGGGGATGAGGAATAGGAGAGTGGTAGAATGCTGGTAGAATGCGAATTGAATGGGGCGGATTGAACTGAAAGTGGGAATGGGTGAACAGCATGAACAGCATGAACAACATCAAGAACAGCATGAACTAAAGAACAGCATAAGAGCATGGGTTAACGGAAACGGGTAAAGCGGATTGAACAGAAAGCGTGGATGCGGGGCTTGATGCGGGGCGTCATGTATGCGGGGCGTGATGTGGGGAGTTGTCTATATGAACTACCGGGCTAAATGAATTACCAGTCGTCAATATGAACCAGGGTAGTTGGCTCTATAACTACCGGGGGGGCTATACTTGAATGAAAAACACTCACTGTGAGCACTGGTTATTCCTGGCTCTGTCGTCGGTTGAGGCTCTGTCGGGTGCGTTATTTTCTTCAGCGATAATAGGGCAAGCGGTAGCGATCAATCACCACCTTATCATGGGGCAAGCGGTAGCGATCCTTCCTTCCTATATGGCAAGCATCAAAAGTATTCCCTTCTTCAATACATAACTTCAATAACAAATTCTCTTCCCTTTACTACTAATAGTTCTCTTCACTACTTCTTTCTTTCTTCCATCCTTCCTCATCAGCGGTGGCGATCAATCAAAACACCTCATTCATGTAGGCAAGCGGCAGCGATCATCAGGAAATATGGCATTTCAACACGTTCACAACGCCATATTTCCTGAGGCTAGGGAAAATGCCAAAGCTATAATTGAGAATATTGCTGGTGGGGAAATAGAATCAATAGGAAACACAAATACAGTGATGGCATAACACAATTACATTGCCCTTTTTTTATATCTCGAAACGCTCTTTTTCAACTAATATGTAAGGTCTTTATCCAGATGGGGTCCCGAACTCTCATGTTATTGAGTTAAATAGTTGATTGAATGTATGTCAGGTGATTCCTTCAAATAAGGCCATGGGGGCAGCTTAGTTCGGGTGAGGTCAAACCCTATTCTACGTAAATGACCCAAAATGCCACTTTTTTCATTGTGGGGTGGTTCCGGTCGATCCGGTTTCGGGTCTCTGGTTTCAGAGTTTTTGAGTGGAGTGGAGAGGGGGGCGTTGAGGCGTGAGGTGTAGGGCTCCAGCTTCTTATAAGGGTATCCAGGGTTATCCAGCTTCGGGGTCTTCATCTCTGTGTTCTGTGTATCCAAGGAGGACGTCTTGCGAAATAAGCAGGTTTTTCCTGACATCGAATGTTTTTCCCGAGTTTCCGGTTTTGTCCCTTATAGAACAAAGCCCGGAGGACAAGCCCTCTCCCTTTATGTTTCTCATGCGGCGCTGAAAGTTCATGGCCGGACCAAACGCCGCATCCTACGGGGGAGCCTCCGTGATGCTTTGCCCTCCTTGGTCAAGGTCGATGTTAGGGGGTTAGCGGGGTGGGACCGTTTATGCAAAAGGATATTCGCCGAGGCTATCGGCGGGCACTCTTTTGAGCTCGTTGAAAGAGATACGCTAGCTTATGCAAAATTGTTCCACAATTTCCAAGAAAACGCAGACCGGAAACGCCGGCCTTTAGAAACGTATATGGAGAGCCTGTCGAACTCTTGACCTATGGGAGAGGTAACGTGGCCC
>APFE031515420.1:15523-118223 GCA_000404065.3 Pinus taeda
GTATATAATTCATGACCAGCAGCCCCCACTAAGTAATGAAAAGGCCCCAGGCAGGGACGTGCAGAGAGGGGCAAGGGTTTGAACGCGAAAACCAGTCTTTTGACCTTCTGAATCCTTACATTATTGCTTTGTTAGCTTTTGTCATTGTTCCAAAAGTGTTTTCACATAGCTAGGAGAGTGCTAGGTCTCCTACTTCATAGGAGATGTTTGATGGACATATGGATGGGTTAGTTTGGGTGGATAATTGAACTTGTTTAGAGTGTTAGCATGATGCATTTACTTAGGAGGTTGTTATCCTAATCAACATTATGACTATTAGGTGCACATAATTGGCGGGGGGGGGGGTTCAGTTGCTTGATTAGGAGAGATACCTGCCTTGGAGGAGTCGTCCTAGGCACCTAGCCTTATGTAGTTTGGACACTTGACTTGAGGACGCTTGGGTTGAGGAGTAGATTTCATGGAGGTTGAGCATGGACTTAGATACATATATTGAGAAACATTAGAGCATAATAACCACCTTAACGCACATGTTGAGGCATGTTGGGCAAAAAAGGAATTTGATACAAACTATAGGAGGAATGCCTTCAATGAGGAAACTCAGAGAGTGAAATACTGTGGGAGAGGGAGTGGTGTTGGTCTAGCAATGTGTTGGAGAGTGCACCATCTTAGAGAAGGGGGCATTGAACCCAAGAAGGATCATGCTTGGATTGTGTACCATGTTTGGTTTTTGTAAAACCCCATTATGGCGCTTGTTATCCTTGTATTGTGTATACTATAGTGCTCAATGTGGGTTTTCCTTGTTAGTCACTTGTATGGACTTATTTCATGTTTTATGTTGCCCTCTGTTACACAGTAATTTGTCACTTTCCTCATCTTAGTCCCTCTGCTATGTCATGTATCAAATACACATGTCCATATCTTCCCACTTATGCAAAAAGGTTAAACAGTGCTCTTTGATGCTGAAGACTGACCTTTTCTCCCTAAGTTTCTACATCGTCGCTAATAAGCCATTAAAATGTGCGATGATCCCTTGTCATGAACAGTCTCGTCGCGACATCGTCGCAGGTGTACACATGTTTCCCGCGATGGTCAGATTTTAGGCTCGGTGCGAGGCTCCTAGCTATTTATTGCGACGATTGGTCTGAATGTATTGCTTCCTTGCAATGTCATCGCTGAGCCTTAGTTCATGACCTGCGACGATCCAAATTTGGCGAATTTGTTCAAATAGTCAGCCTTCTAGATGTTTTTAGAGCTTGTTGTTAGGTCGATTTGGGTCGCCTTTCCTCCTTTGGGATGGTGGTTCCGCCTATTGTGCAACCTCTCTTGAGGATGAGCTCCCTCTTCCTCATTTCATAGAGACTCCTTTTGCTATAAAATCACTCATCTTTGCTATGATTTGCTAGTTCTTTGGTTCTGGAATTAGTTCTTGCTGGTTTGAAGCTATGTAGATAGCTTTGGTGTGAGTGTGACAAATGTGGAATTGCTAATAGTTTCATAGGAGGTTGTGGAGTATCTTAGCTTTGTATGAGAGCTTGATAGTGAGAGAGAATTATTGGCCTATTGGGAGACCCATTCTTAAGAGTGAATGCTTGAAGGAACATACCGACTGGACCCTCTGAGAAGACTTGTGACGTCAAGGCGTGGTTGTAAGTTTGCTCTTGATTCATTTTTAATACAAGCAATAATGATTTCCTATGTCTTGTGTATAATCTACTTGATAGCTTGTGACTCCTTAACTTTACAAGTAAATAGATCATTGTTGTTCTCGGTTACATTCTATATTGTTTTCTTGTGGTGTTTCAGGTTGATTACTCATTGAGGAGAAAGAGACAGAAGTTGGAGCGGCGCAACGGAAGCTTCACCGAACACCGGTTTGAGGTAGGCCTCCAATGATGACTAGACCCACTCTAGGGCTAAAGGGGTTGCTTCTGTCCGCAGAGGGAACACTTTCCTACTTCACAAGTTGGCGACTCCATTGGGGAATCCTTTTTGTGTTCTCTTTTGGTTTACTTTTAGTGTGCCTTTTGTTTTATTGTCTCTTGGATTTTGGGGGAGTGCACTTTCAGTGTTTGATTGCCTGAGAATTCCCTTACTGTTTAGAAGGGTAGCCTAGTGTTTGTTTGGGAGTTTTCACTTGTTTTTCCTTGTTTTTAAACTCGTCGCTGAAGAAAGCTTGACAGCTGCGACGACGTTGCCCTGTCGCGACTATTCCTGAAATCGGACTGTCGCAGAAGATAGGTGTACTCCTGCGACGACGTCTCTTTGTCGTTGTCTTTACCCTTGCGACGATTGGCTTCTTGTCACAAGTCACTGGTTATAGACCCGTGACGATTCCTATGCAAGTTGTTTTTATAACTTTGCCTCCTGAAACCATCAGTCTTGCTTGTCCCCTGCTATTTTCTCTCTCCCATCAGCTTGTTTTAGTTGCTTTGGCTAAGGCTTATTTCTCGTTCATTTCATTAGAGTGAATCTTGTCTCTTTAGCCCTGTGACCTAGCTCTTTTTAGTGTTTCAGACCGCTTGCCTGGGTCATGTTAATAAATTTACCCAAGAACACAAATTAATTACGGAGAATTACCGAGAGAAACAAATATAAAAATAACCAGCAACAACCATAAACACATAAACACACATGTTTATTTGGGGAAACCCCAAATCTGGGGAAAAACCCGATCATAATGAAATTTCATTATCCTCAGCCAAAACCCTAGCCAATCTGGCCAAGTGAGCCTTCACTGCTCACCTCCAGGCCTTGCATTACAATGAAGTCCTTCCAGCCTTTTATAGGCCCCATTACATATAATACCCACGGGCAGAATACCATGGTGCACAATACCATGTGCCCCAAAACAATCACCTGATAACCTCCTTTGACTCTATCCGAGTCAAGTTTACTTAACAATTCCCCCCTTAAACTTGACTTGGGGTTCCTTGACTAACTCCAGCCAAATCTGCTAAGTGAGACAATCCCGCTCACTCTAGCTCTTACCCCCCTCAAAGTTTTTACCCGGGGTATTGTTAACCTAACATCGCCCCTATCACTTAGGTTTAACCCAAACTTTACCGGTGATTACCCAGAGGTACACATGCCTTATCAGGTGTTACAGTAGTATGCCCATTTACATGCAATAATTTTGATTCCATCATTTTTTATTTTTTTTTTTGTTTTGTTCTGCTATTCTCACCCATCTTCTCTCAATTGCGGGCATCCTTGTTTTGTTTCTTTGTTGCCTTCTTGCCAAATTTAACTGCCTTTAATTTCTGAGATGAATCCTTGAAACCCTTGCCTGGGGTGACTTCACCAGGAGGCCTTGATCACAACACTGTTAGACTGGATTCCTCGACCAATGATACTAGGTGCAATGCCTGGTATATCCAACACCGACCGCCACGAGGCATGCCTGCAGTATGTACACATAAACCTACCCCCTGTAGGCTTCTGATGCCTAAAAGTTGTCAAGCAATTTCTACACCTACACCTCGCTTCTTTCCGCCACTACGCGGCCTCCAGCACCTGAATCCTTCTCCTGTCCCGCAAAACCGCACTCCTAGCAGTATATCTTGAGATCCACACTGGATCTTACTAGATCTAGCTCCTTCACAACGAGAATCGGTGCTGCAATGTTGAATCGTAGATATCCTTGCTATGTCACTCTTTTTACTGAGCCATTACACTCAATATATCTAATGACTTGCTTGATCAAATTTGTTGACATAACTCTCGATCCATCTATGCAACCTTTGACACTAGCTAGTACCGTAGCAGAACATTTCCCTTGTAATTAACCTCGATCATGGGCTTATCACCGGGCCCGAAACCAACTACTTCATCGCCTCGAACCCAATAACGATCTGGCCCATCTGGACACGCGCCAACCCCTTTTTGATCCAGAACATCGCGAGAGCACTGATAGTCAGAATCCATTAAAGGCACGACCAACGCGCCGATCGCTTCCTAGATTTGACAAATCATTCATCATGGAGCTTGATTGCATCCTGAACCAGCTTCTTCAGATAAATCACAACCTCCATAATTCCATGTTGCCACGATTAGGCATGCAAAAATCCAATTGATGAGATCTGAAGCCCGATGGCCTGTCTCAGTCCTTCAACGCAGGTCTTGACCACATCATTGATCCATATTCATACCAAATCGAAATTCAGTTATCTCTTTAACCATTTTGAACGGTGATCTCACGAGCGATAACAACAAACTTCTGCACTGATCCTTTTATCCATTGGGCTAAAATAAATCCTTCACTGAAGGCGTACATTCGAAGCCCAAACTCTCAACCATGGCTCTGATACCAATTGTTCAGAAATTTACCCAAGAACACAAATTAATTACGGAGAATTACTAAGAGAAACAAATATAAAAATAACCAGCAACAACCATAAACACATAAACGAACATGTTTATCTGGGAAAACCCCAAATCTGGGGAAAAACCCGATCATAATGAAATTTCATTATCCTTGGCCAAAACCCTGGCCAATCCGGCCAAGTGAGCCTTCACCGCTCACCTCCAGGGCTTGCATTACAATGAAGTCCTTCCAGCCTTTTATAGGCTCCATTACATATAATACCACGGGCAGAATACCATGGGTGCACAATACCATGTGCCCCAAAACCATCACTGTTTAACTTCCTTTGACTCTATCCGAGTCAAGTTTACTTAACAGGTCACTTGCCTATCCAAGGTTCATCTGCGATCGACTTATTGATTTGATTGAAGCTTTTGTTACTTGTTTCTCTTTCTGGTTGATGTCTAGTGTTGACTATTGAACCAATTTTTCGTAATTGTTTCGACTTCTTCACTGCCAAGCATAGATTACAATTGTTTGGATGTAATATCCCTTTTTAGGGATATCCCTCAAACACAAGCAAACTCAACCCAGAGATGGACTGGGAGGGCGTTTACCAGATATGTTGCCTCTGAAAAGAGGACGAGATCTGGAGGCTACCTGGCCCTTTCCAGACTCTGTCTAAGAGTATAGGAGAAAAACACACAAGGGGTATAGTAGCTGGGAAGCTCAAAGAGATAAAAGTAACAGTAGTGCAACGTACAATAATGTATACATGGAA
Source organism: Pinus taeda (assembly GCA_000404065.3). Classification (NCBI taxonomy): domain Eukaryota; kingdom Viridiplantae; phylum Streptophyta; class Pinopsida; order Pinales; family Pinaceae; genus Pinus; species Pinus taeda. The sequence continues at coordinate 20,608 of APFE031515420.1, forward strand.
TATGAGCAAATACTCAAGAAATGCAAAGAGAAATGCTAAGCCATTTTATTATACTGAGTAATGGACAGAGTACAAGAGGTGATCAAAAAGATAGCAGCTCGATTCGCACAAGGCAAGTGAAGAAATACACTCAGAATGGTAAGGAAATGGCCTCTCTCTGAACTATGTCCAAGCTACTGGAGAACTGCTATCCTGCTGCTAGTGTTGGAATCAAGTGAGGATTTGGGGCTGTTCCCCTCAGAAAATGCTGAAACTCTGGAATCAACCTCTGCTCAATAAACCCAGAAAAGCCCAGAAAGCTTTTCCAAAATAGCTGATCCCCGAAAATCACCCCGTTGAGGATCTATGCTATCCCTCAAGGCTCTGCGCTACCACTGAAGAGAATTCTCCAAAACTCTGCTCGAGACTCTGCCAAAATCCTCCAATATGCAAGGGCTGAGCCCTTGCTCAATCACCAAGCTCAAATCCTCCACATAAACCCAATCCGGAGCTCCTACCGAAAGAGACTGCGTCCTCCTCTCTCAAGATTGCGCAATCATCAAAATGCTCAGTTCCTCCTCAACTCCAAAGATCGATCCTCCTGCAAAAGACTGATGAAACTACCTTGCCCGAGCAGGCACTCGAAGTCCCCCAGGGCTAAGGGTGTACTAAACAGTGCTGTAAACAGGGTAAACAGCCAGCGTGCTCTAAGTCGAAGTGACTAGCTCAAATGCAACATAATCGAATGCCAAAATGAGGAAGCTCCTCTCTCCTATATAGCGTTGGCCTCTCTCAAAACCCTAAGGCCCACCTCCTCCAACGTAGCCTCTCTCTTGCCACATTTTCGGTGAGCTCTTAGTTGAGTTGTCCTTACTCTTGTGTTAGTTGTCTGAGTTAGGCAGTATTCCTATCCCTTTTGAGCCTTGCCTTTCTTCTAAGCTGTGTTGTTATTCCTCTGAGTTAGGAGCTTTATGAGTGTGTAGTTATTCCTCACGTCAGGCGGTGGTCGAGATGTAGAGTTAGCAGCAGCTGATTCAGAAGATGAAGTAGTTGAACCAGCACCACCACCAAGGGCAAGGGAAGCAACACGAGTAGTTCAAGATGCAGTGAAAGATGAAGAGCATAATGCTCCTCTCCATTTGCGCAGTCCCTCCAAGTGTCTACGTAGGCCCCCTTCTCTACGTGGTCCTTTGGCCCCCTTGGCTCCCCTTTTAAGTTACAACATTGTGCCACTAGGGAGTGACTTTATTCAAAAAGTGAGTTATGTCCCCCTTTCCTCACTTTTTTATTTATAAATAACTATAGAAGGAAAAATTTAGCAAAATTGAATATTCCAATTAGCCATAGCTAATTAGGAATATTATAGTCTCCCTCGGCAAAACGTTGCTTGTCCTCAATCAACTGAAGTGATGGATGCTGCAAAATTTTCTCACTCTCCCAAGTGGCATCCTCATCCGGTAAATTCTTCCACGTCACCAAGAATGTAAGAACTCTGGACACCACATATCTCCACAATGGTATGATATTGTCCACTTTGGGTTTAAGCCCTCATGGATTTGTTTTTGGGCTTTACCCCAAAAGGCCTCATACCAATGGAGATATTTGTCCATCCTTATATACCCATGATCCTCCCCACTTCTAGTCAATGTGGGACTTTGGTCGTATAACCAACAATCCTCCCCTCGAACAAAGCACCATCGAGCCTCCCTTCAAACGATTATCCATCCATCCACTCTCTACCAACCAGATTCTCCACTCCAATGCGTTGGAAGCACACACACCTTACATGGAGCACCACCTGCCTTGAGAGCTTGCTCTATCCCAGGTCAACTCCTCTTCACCGTGTTGGGACCAGGACACGTCCATGAAGAATATGGAGCACACCGCCTGTCTAACCGAGCTCATCCACGGATCCCATCGTGATATTACCGGGGCCCACCACCTTCGTTCAACATTCCGAGGATTCATCCACTTGGCTAAGCTTGCTCTATCCCAGGTCAACTCCTCTTCACCGTGGTCGGACCAGGACACGTCCATGAAGAATCTGGGGCACACCGCCTGTCTAACTGAGCTCATCCACGAATCCCATCGTGATATGACTGGGGCCCACCACATTTGTTCGACATTCCGAGGATTCATCCACTTGGCTAACTTCGGAACTTGGCTCTGATACCACTTGTAAGAACTCTGGACACCACATGTCTCCATAATGGTATGATATTGTCCACTTTGGGCTTAAGCCCTCATGGATTTGTTTTTGGGCTTTACCCCAAAAGGCCTCATACCAATGGAGATATTTGTCCATCCTTATATACCCATGATCCTCCCCACTTCTAGTCAATGTGGGGCTTTGGTCATATACCCAACAAAGAATTCCCGGACCGTCCTGCTCCGCAGCTACCTCTCCCTGGTATCAATAATAGCCTCTAGCTACAACACCAAATGCCCCTCATCATCTGTGGGTGGTAGCTCATCTGTCACTGTCACCTGCTGGCCCAATGCCTTCTTCAGGCATGATACATGAAAAACATTATGAATCTTGCTGCCTTGGGGTAGCTCCAACTCATACGCAACTTGTCCAATGCTGCGTATCACCATGTATGGCCCATAAAAGCGGCGCTTGAGCTTCTCAGCCCCCTTCTGCTTTAGTGACGACTATCGGTATGGCTGTAATCGTAGGTAGACCAAGTCCCCTACCTCAAACTGTCTTTCCACCCGACCCTTGTCAGCATACAGCTTTTGCTGGTTCTGCACTGTAGCCATATTATCCTTGAGAGCTCGGAGAATATCCTGACTCTCTTGGATCCAGATCTTGGCTCTCGGAGCCTTGCTAGCACCAAACATCACGTCAGCAAAAGATAAAGGATGATATCCATACAAAGCATAGAATGGTGACATACCAATGGACATGTGATGTGTAGTGTTGTAGCAGTACTCCCCCAGATGCAGCCACTTCAGCCATGCTCGCTTCTGCCCATTGACATAGTTTCGCAAGTAGCCTTCCAGCCACTTGTTAACTATCTCTGTCTGCCCATCCGTCTGTGGGTGATAACTGGTACTCGGTGTCAACTCCGTCCACACCAACCGGAAAAGCTCCTACCAAAACCCGCCCATGAAACGACTGTCCCTGTCACTGGTGATGGTCTTAGGAAGACCATGTAGTCTGAAAACCTCTCTGAAGAACAGCTCGGCCACTTGTGCTGCTGTGTAGTGTGCGGATATGGCGAAAAAATGTGCATACTTTGTCAGGCGATCAACGACGACAAAGATACAATCCTTGCCCTATACCAGGGGCAACCCTGTGATAAAGTCCATCGAAATACACTCCCATTTCCCCTCCGGAATGGTAAGAGGTTGCAATAATCCTGCGGGATGGATCATGTCCCCCCTTGTTCCTCTGGCAAATATCGCACTCCTGGATATGCTGGAGTACATCCTCCTTGAGGCCCTTCCATGAGAACCTCTCTCTAATGGTCCTGTAAGTTTTGGTAAACCCCTGATGGCCGACCAATGGTGAATCATGTGATGCCTGAAGTATCTTCTTCTTGAGCTAAGATCCCTCAGTCAAGAAGATCCGGTCCCTGTAGTAGATGATCTCATCGACCACCCTGTACCTGTCATCCACCACCTGCCCATCCAAAACCTCACATGCAAATCTGTCCTTGGAGTACTCTACTAAGAGTCGAGCCGTCCAGTCTGTGTCCAAGCTCATAAGAGACAATGTGGCTGGTCTACGTGAAAGGGCATCTGCTACCACGTTGTTCTTACCCTTGACATACTCAATGTCAAAGTCTTACGCTTGGATCTTACTGATCCACTTCTGCTGCCTCTCCTGTAGTTGTTTCTGCTCCAAAAAGAACCTGAGGCTGTTGTGGTTAGTCCTCACCCTAAACCTGGTACCCACTAAATACTGTCGGAACTTGGCCAATGCATGCATAATGGCCAGCATTTCCTTGTCGTATATAGAATACAACCTCTCGTGTGGAAGGAGCTTCCAGCTCTTAAAGGCTATAGGGTGACCTTCCTGCATCAATACTGCGCCGATCCCCTCTCTCGATGCATCACACTCCAAAACAAATGGCTGCGAAAAATCTGGCAATGCAAGCACTGGGTAGCTGCTCATAACCTCCTTGAGCTTATCAAAGGCTCGCTGCGCTGTATCCGACCAACTGAATGCCCCTTTCTTCGTCAGATCTGTCAGGGGTGCAACAAGCTGTGAGAAACTCTTGATGAACTTTCGGTAGTAAGTACAAATGCCAATGAATCCCCGAAGTTCTGTCACATTCCTCGACTTCGGCCAATCTCTGATGGCCCTATCTTCTCCTCGTGGACTCTCACTCCGTCCACCCCTATGATGTGTCCCAAGTACAACATCTCTATCAACCCAAACTCGCACTTGGAGAGCTTGGCTTAGAACTGCTGCTCCTCCAAGATGTGCAACACTATCTTAATGTGCTGGAGATGCTCCTCCCAAGTCCTACTGTAAATGAGGACATCATCATAGAATACCAACACAAACTTCCTTAAGTGACTGCGGAAGATGTGATTCATGCAAGACTGGAATGTAGCTGGGTCGTTGGTTAGCCCGAAGGGCATCACCAAAAGCTCAAAGTGCCCATAGTGACACCTGAAGGTGGTCTTGGGAATGTCCTGCTCCCTCACACGAATTTGATGGCACCCAGATCTCAAATCAATCTTTGAGAAGAACTGTGCTCCTCTCAACTCATCCATCAACTCATTGATCCTGGGTATGGGGTACCTGTTCTTCGGGGTCTTCTTGTTTAGGGCCCTGTAATCAATGCACATCCTCAATGTGCTGTCCTTCTTCTTCACCAACACCATGGAAGAAGCAAAAGGACTCGTGCTCGGCCGAATGTGACCAAGAGCTAGCAACTCCTGAATGGCCCGCTCAATCTCATCCTGATAGGCCTTGGGATGCCTGTAGGGGGTAGTAATCACTGCCTCTATTCCCTGCTCAATCTCAATGGTGTGCTCAAACCCCCAGTCCAGTGGTTGTCCCGGCGGAATTTCCCCAAACACTTTGGCATACTGGTCAAGGATGGGCTGTATCTTTGGGTGCACCTTCTGCCCTGTAGTCCTTGCCTCTGATGCACGCAACTCCACTGCCCACTCTACGTTTGCCTTCCGAAAAACTGCCTCCATACGATGAGCCAAAACAGTCTGAGGCGGATATGTGTGCTATCCCCGTATCTTCTCACGCCTCCCTGTCTTCTGATCATCCCACTCCATCTCTAGGGCCTTCCAATCTATCGTGACCTTAGAGTGATAAGCCACTGAACACCCAGTATCATGTTGGTGTCCGGAATATTGACCACGAAAAAGTGGTTAGTCAGTGTGTAGGTGCCCATCGTCACTGATAACTCTGGGACATAACGAGCACACACCATGGTCTGATTTCCTGTGACCAAAACTGAAAATCCATCGAAGCTCTCTGTCTGTATACCTCTCTGCTCAACCATCTGTGCATCGATGAAGTTGTGGGTTGCCCCACTGTCAACCAAAACTGATACTTGTTGGCCATGTACTGTCCCCCGTACGTGCAGCGTCAAATACTTGGGAACTCCTCGCAATGTTGCAAGGGTTCCTCTGGTAGATGCAAAAGCTGCACCACCTTCTGGTGGTGGTGGAGGTTGCAAAGGATCCTATACGGCGTGACTATCTCCTGCCTCCACATCATCCTCCTCATCCTCTTCCCCACTGCTCTCAAAGAAGATCTCAATAAAATGTGCTTTGCCAGCAGCACATCTATGTCCCGGTGCCCACGGCTCCTGACAGGTAAAGCACAACTGCTTCTTCTTCAGCTCCCTTCTGGCATCATCATCAATTTGTGCTCGTCCTGGATTCCCCTTTGGAGGCGGAACCTCCACATCCTTCCCCTTAGGCTGGAAAGCTTGTCTCTGGGGGTAAGGTGTCCGGGTCCTGGGTCCTACTAATAGCATCTTGGATTGTGGCTGGTCTAGTGGATCTGACTAGACCCCGAAGTGGCTTTGTTAACCCCTCAACAAACATGTAGATCCTCCGTACCGCGAATAGATCTGGCACCATCATTGAAACCCTCAAGAAGTTTGCAATGTAGCTCTCTGGGCTCCCTGTTTGTTTGAGCCTCGTCAACCCAACAAAGTGCTGTCCCAGATCCCTCAAGTCAAACCTCTCTATCAATCCCTGGTGAACTCGGCATATGTCGTCACTATGGAGTGTCCGAGTGTAACCATCCCATGGAACAACCAGTCCTGGGCCTCACCATCCAAATGTAATGTCGCCACCTTGATGGCCTCTGTCTCCGACATCTGGTTAAGCTGGAAATAGATGTCCAGCTTCTCCACCCAAGACTTTGTCGAATTGTTTGATGAACCATCAAACGTAGGCAAGTGGAATCTACTAGCTGTGCGGTGGGTGTTTCCATCATGATAGTGCTGGTATCCCCTGTGATGGTCACGGGGTCTACTATCCCATTGGAGCTAAACAAAGTCTCTGAATGAGAGAGCATCCCTGAACTTCTACCCATAGGCTTGGTACTTTTCAAAATAATCGCCCATATGACCAGGCTCTGCCTCCTGCTGGGCTCCGGCCCCCGTGTTTTCTCCTAGGAAAGTGCGCATGGTAGAGCGTGTAGGGGCATGTGAGGCCATCTACTGAGTAGTATCACGCTGAGTGGCACCCTTCTCTGGCAAATGGTGGGATGTACCCGATCCCTCACCAACCTGGAAAACCCGTGGGTTCTCACGCTGTCTAGCCTCCACCGCCGTGAATTTCTCCTCCATCTCCTCGATCTGCCTCGATAGATCCTGCATTGATTTGAGGAGCATGTCTGCAAATCTCTTCCCGTTCTCATCTGCCATCAGATCCTCCTGTTCTGTGTCCACCACATGCTCCTCTTGTTCTGCGTCCACCACCCGAACACAGTCTCCCTCTTCATAGGTGTTCTCCAACCTACGCTCAATATCTCTGTATTTCCTACCTCTGTAACAGATGTAGGGCTTCTCCCCCGGTATCATAGACTGCTAGCTCCACAGGCTGAGCCAGATCTATGCTCTGATACCAAAGTAATATCCCTTTTCAGGGATATCCCTCGAACACAAGCAAACTCCAACCAGAGATGGACTGGGAGGGCATTTACCAGATATGTCATCTCTAAAAAGAGGACGAGATCTGGAGGCTACCTGGCCCTTTCCAGACTCTGTTTAAGAGTATAGGAGAAAAACACACAAGGGGTATAGTAGCCGGGAAGCTCAAAGAGATAAAAGTAACAGTAGTGCAACATACAATAATGTATACATGGAATATAAGCAGATACTCAAGAAATGCAGAGAGAAATGCTAAGCCATTTTATTATACTGAGTAATGGACAGAATACAAGAGGTGATCAGAAAGATAGCACCTCGACTCGCTCAAGGCAAGTGAAGAAATACACCCAAAATGGTAAGGAAATGGCCTCTCTCTAAACTGTGTCCAAGCTGCCAGAGAACTGCTGTGCTGCTGCTACTGCTGGAATCAAGTGAGGATTTGGGGCTGTTCCCCTCCTCAGAAAATGCTGAAACTCTGGAATCAGCCTCTGCTCGATAAACCCAGAAAAGCCCAAAAAGCTTTTCTAAAATTGCTGACCCCCGAAATCACCCCCTTGAGGATCTACGCTATCCCTTAAGGCTTTGTGCTACCACTGAAGAGAATCCTCCAAAACTCTACCCGAGGCTCTGCTAAAATCCTCCAATATGTAAGGGCTGAGCCCTTGCTCAATCTCCAAGCTCAAATCCTCCACATAAACCCAATCCGGAGTTCCTACCAAAACAGACTGCATCCTCCTCTCTCAAGACTGCGCATTCATCAAAATGCCCAGTTCCTCTTCAACTCCAAAGATCGATCCTCCTGCAAAAGACTGATGAAACTACCTTGCTCAAGCAGGCACTGAAAGTCCCCCGGGGCTAAGGGTGAGATCTCCGAACGGAGACACTCGATGCACTAAACAGTGCTGCAGACAGGCTAAACAGCTAGCGTGCTCTAAGTCGAAGTGACTAGCTCAATTGCAACATAATCGAATGCCAAAATGCAGAGGCTCCTCTCTCCCTTATAGCGTTGGCCTCTCTCAAAACCCTAAGGCCTACCTCCTCCAACGTAGTCTGTCTCTTGCCACGTGCTCCTCTCCATCTGCGCAGTCCCTCCAGGTGTCTACGTGACCCCCCTTCTCTACGTGGTCCTTTGGCTCCCTTGGCTCCCCTTTTATGTTACAACGTTGTGCTACTAGGGAGTGACTTTATTGAAAAAGTGAGTTATGTCCCCCTTTCCTCACCTTTTTATTTATAAATAACTATAGAAGGCAAAATTGAGCAAAATCGAATATTCCAATTAGCCATGGCTAATTAGGAATATTACATTGGATCGATCAGTTTACACTCACTTGTTTATCTCTTTAGTCTCATAATAAAAAAAAAGAAAAAAAGAATCAAAACATTGCATTCATTTAGTATACAAAAGTGAAATTATATGTGCATCTCAAATTTTCATGTTTGAGAAATTGGAAAGCAAACTTTAAATCTCTCATTAATAGTATCGATGCACTGTAGTATTGGTGTCTTAATGCATTGTGTTTCTTAGCGTTGCATTTCAAATTTTCATGTTTAAGAAATTGGAAAGCGAACTTTAAATCTCTCATTAGTAATATCAATGCACTGTAGGATTGGCGTCTTAATGCATTGTGTTTCTTAGCGCTTGCATTCGCTTGTCTTGGTTTTGTCTTGATTTGGGAATGAACTTTCTACCTCTGTTTAAGTAGGTGTTCATCAAAACAAATGATGCTTTGCTCATTCTAGTTGCATCCTAGGGTTTTTGATATACATAGGTATGGCCTGAAAACTGAAACCTAATTCAAGATCAACTCTAAAATTAATTGAATGAACTTAACAATGCATTGGAACTTAACGCACATTATTTAGAGGTCAAGGCTAGAGACGTGCTCCGACGTTGTTAAACCTAGTCACTATTGCTTTCGCTTAAGGTTGAGTGATTCCTCCTTCTGTGAATCAATAGCTGGTAGTATGGATTTGTGCTCCTCGTACCGTCGAGTATATATTAGGAGACCCCACTAGGTTATCATCCTATATCCATAGGAAGCTGTGTCTGCCGCCTTACAAACCGTAATGTATCGAACACAACATTCGGGAAGATTGATTGCCATACGGAAAGTCCTTGGTCATTTCTCTTTCATTTGGTCACCAAGGTGTATATGCAGTTTTATGGGTTGTCTGGTAAACCTTTTGCCTAGTTCTTCAGAGTAGTCACTTTCGTTCCTTTTCGACTCCTTAAAAGAAAAGGTCCATCTGAGCACTTGTCCTTTCAGGCTCATTAAACATTCAAAGGCGACTAGAGTCATCTTTTGTCCTTTTCTCGACACTTTAAAAATGAAAAGGTCTCCCGTGTCATAAAATTTATTTGAACCACGTTCACATTCTCCTCTTTAAATCTTGACTGCATTTCAGTTTGCATAGGACTATTTTCCCTGCTCTTTTATCTTTTCCTAGGAATTTCGAGTTAAATCATCCTGGTGGAATCACCGATCTCGTCTCCCGTACCAAGTGACCAAAGGCTCTGCATCTTTTGTCGCTTCTGAGGTACCGACGGTTAGTGGTACCCTTCCTATTGTTCCAAGTGTTCAACCACTTAACTCCCGTGCCCCAGAAGAGGAGTTGTACGACATTAATTGGAACCCTATTTGGGAACCTTCTGAAGAGGAATTCCCCATCACTCCTCCTAGTGTTTCAGTCCCGATGTTTTCTTTTGACATGGATGAGACGAATCCCGTCTCCAGTGATGAAACCTTTTGGCAAGTGGTGAAATCCCTATACCTACGGAAACCTCACCCTTTTGTGTTACCCCTCTTTGTATCACCTTGCCTTTACGCTACCATGTTTGGCAGACATCACGGGTTCTCGGTCTCCCCTTACAAGTTCCATGTGGTCTTGTACTATAGCTCTGACCTCAGAAACTTTTATACCCCAGATTCACAATGCGCCTGTCACATCTGTCTCGACTTTACCTACTGTTTGTGTGGCTTCTTCAGCTCCCGTTGTTAGTGCCGTCGCTGCCTCGGTGGTAACCACTGTTGTTAGACCTTCCATTGGTCCTACTAGTGGTGGACCTTCAGCATTGGCATTTGGAGTTGTTAATCCCACCAGTAGTGTCCCACCTTTTTCCGGTTCCATTCTGGCAGGGTAGACATATGATCAGTACATGCATGCTTTTCAGAATCTGACTCCGCAGAGTCTGTTCCATTATTATGATTCTCGAGGAGCTCATATTTATCACCTTGGATACATCCCATCCCAGCCTGCGGTTGAGGTTTCCGTTCAGTTATTTGTTGCTTGGGGCCCAACTAGTTATCATGGTGGCCAAGCACAACCTTCAGCTTTCAAAGGTCCACCCTTTTAAGGTTAGTCATCTTATAGGTAGCCGTACCAAGGGAAACCTTATCCAGGGCAACCTGTTGGCCCATAGGGACAACCCTTACAGGGACAACCTTCGGCCTTCACAGATTCCTCTTTTACTTACTTCGGGCAGCCTTCTGGTCAACTAGGTTAGCCTTACATCCAACAAGGCCACCTTGGTGCCCAACAAGGTCACCCCTCTGGACAAGTAGGTCAACCTCAAATCCAACAAGGCCAACCTACTGTCCAACCTGGTCAACCCTTTGGACAAGTAGGCCAACCTCAAATTCAACAAGGCCAACTCACTGTTCAGTCCGCTCAACCCTCTGGTCAGGCAGGCCAGCCTTCGGTTCTGCAAGGTGAAACCATTCCCCAGCAAGCTCAACCTTTTGGGCAAATGGGTCAACCTCAGTCTCAACCAGGCCAACCTCTAACCAAATGGGTCAGCCTCAGTTTTCGCAAGGACATCCGTTTGGTCCCGCTCAACCGGGCACTCAAATGCTCGTTGTTTCTCAAGCTCCACCCAGTTACCAGACCCAGTCTGGACTCCAAACCCAAACTGCTTACCAAAATGCAGCCTAGACCCGAGGCTCAGTTTGGATCTTAGCTGCCATATGGTTTTCAAAATTTTCAGCAGCCCCAAGGTCAGCTTCAAACTATCCCGTATCAAAATTATCAACAACTGCAGGTCACTCCTTATCAAAATTTTCAGCAGCCGTACGTTGCTCCTATTAGTGAAGTTGGTAATCAATGGGCTGTTGGTGGTCAAAACCCCGGTCAACCATCTGGTTATACTTATAGTCCCCATGGACAAAACCCTTACGGACAAAACCCCTACGGGCAGAATCCGTCTAGGCAAAATCAATGGGGGCAACAAGGAGCTGGATGGAACCCTAATGCCGTTTCTTATCTGCGGCCTCAGATGTCCTTCAACCCTCAATTACCTTTCTTGGCGATTTTGGAACTGCTTGATGTGTCCAAATTGACAAATGATCCCATCCTTCATAATCCATATTGGCCACCGGTTCCGACTAAGATTCCCGATGATTGTCCCAAATTCGACGGTAAATCTGGAGAAGATCCTCAACCTCATGTCATGACCTATCACCTATGGTGTTCATCTAATTCATGGCTTGACGACTCCATCCGGCTTCGTCTGTTCCAACGGACTCTCACTGGGTTTGCCGCGAAATGGTATATTGAGCTAGCTCGTGCAACTTTTCAGCACTTTAACTTGCTTTCTATGGCATTTCTAACTCATTTTCGATTGCCGATTCGATATGAAATGGGCACACACCTCCTAACATCTTTGAAACAGGACACGACCACGCATATCTCCGATCATATTCATGAATGGAGGAGGCGTCGTCGTCTGATTAAGTTTTGGATCCTTGATCAGCTTCTGATTGACTGGTTTACAACCTCATTCGTCGGTCCGATAGCCCGGGATATTGCTATGGGAGCATGTGTTACTGAAGAGCAAGCTATTGCGCTGCTCAATATCTTTATTTGGTTTATTCCCAGTCCGATACGCTATATGATTATTTGCTTGATGCTTCGCGACCAGGAATTTCCAAAGCTCCATCAACGCCATCTGTTGATTCTATCATTGGTTTTGTTAGTTCATCTTCCCGAAAGTCTTCCGCGAAGCTTACGAAGTAAAAGTTTACTGCTCCAACTGAAAATACTTCTCAGGTCCCATCCAATCCTGGTAAAACTTCAGAATTTAATGCCGTCCAATCCATCGCGGTAGACAAAACTTCGAAAGCTAAGAAAAAGGGAAAAGGGAAGAATAAAGCCGATCAACCAACTTCAAAAGGTAAGAAAAAGGGAAAAGGGAAGAATAAAGCCGATCAACCAACTTCAAAAGGGAAGAAAAAGGGAAAAGGGAAGAATAAAGCCGATCAACTGAAACAGGATCCTCCTAAGCCTCCGGCTGAGGATGGTGCCAAACGCAAACCTAAGTACCCTTGTCTCATTTGCGACGAGGATCACTATACTAAAGACTGTCCTAGATGGTCTAAGGTTAGTCATTTGCTTAAAGGCACCCCTAGGACTCTTGATGTGCTCAAAGAGTCTTTTCCCTCGGAACAGACTCAAATGGTGGCTGATCAACCTCAACCTTCTAACACTTTCGGCTCTCAAGTCTTTATGGCTGGGACGATTCCCATCCATATTAGTACTCGGTGAAAAGAATATCCTCCACCCGTTGGGAAAGAAACATGAAGTCCCCTCCAGTGTTCCTTTGTCCAGTACCAGTCCCTTCCATATCGAGCGGCCTAGTACTAAGGCAGTCATTCGACCTTCTCCCTAAGGAGTGCTCCGTAAGTCTTCCTACAACCGTAACACTTGTGCTGCACAACACTATAGCATTGTTGAGGACCTAGCCCAAGCTCCTTCCGCTATGTCTGCATTGGAAGTCCTCTAGAGCTGTCCCTCCCAGAGGAAGTCTCTGCTATGAGCCATTGGTGGCATTGACCTGGCTGACTCGGAGTTGATCACTTTTGATCTGGACAATCATGTACCAAGACTGCCTCATCAGATTGCCTTCCTCATTCAGGTCATCATTAACTCTAAGAATATTCATCGCACTGTTATTGATGAGGGCACTTCCACTTGCATCATGTCTGTTGCTTATTGGAAGGCTATTGGTTCCCCGACCTTGAGTCAGTCTCCGAATACCTTGGAAGCCTTCGATGGAAGAGATTCCCGTCCTTTTGGTATCCTCCCATGTTTGCCCATTACTCTGGAAGGGAAGACAGTTGAAGTTGAGGTCGAAGTTGTCGATGCAAATTTAACTTACAACCTCCTCTTAGGACGAAGCTGGATGTATGCCATGCGAGCTGTGGCTTCATCTCTATTTCGTGTCCTTTGTTTTCCCCATCAAGGGAAAATTGTCACAATTGACCAATTGTCCTTCTTCGCTGCTTCTTCTTTTGATGGCAACGTGCCTTTTGTGGAGCATACCACTATTCCATATGAGAGTGTGGGTGTGGGACTTTTTAAAGATCCTGCCCTTATGGGTGTTTTCTCACTCCCACCTCCCAACATCGCTCCCATCAATATGATTTATGTCCGTTTTGATCCTTGGGTCCTTCCTCCCATCAATCAGGTGGAATCTTGGGGCGATGTCATGCCGTTGAGTCCTGCGGAGCTCAACTATGTCGAAATTGTTTCTGCATCGACTTCATCATCGAAGCCTGCCTTTTCAAGCAAGGCTCTTGACATGTATGTACAATCCCCTTGGCTCGGAGATAGTGCTTCTTCGGATCCATTACAGGAAATCTTTCCTTCTGATGAAGCGATTATCGAAACTATGTCTTTTGAGGAGCCCCCTTGGTTTGATCATCACCACCGCTCCTCGTTTCTCCCTAGCCACGGGGCCATGACTGCTTGTCTTGAGCAGTTTGCTTCTTGTGTCCCCTTCCAACCCCTTTAGACGCCTATTCAAATCCATGAAGTTTTCTCTTAAGGCAATATGGGGAACATTACGCAAACCATGCCTATCGACATCTCTGTCAAACCCGGGATTGTCGAGAATATTCACATTGGGGTAACTTGTACTCCAGAGGAGATTCAAGTTTATACTGATCTTTTCAGAGAATTTTGTGACGTTTTTGTTTGGTCGTATGAAGAGATGCCCAAAATTGATCCTAGTATCTTGGTGCATGAAATACCTATGTATCCAGGTGCCAAACCTGTTCGACAGCGAGCGTTTACGCCCTGTGCACCCCCGAAAGATGTTGAAAAACTTCTTGAAGCTGGGTTTATTTACCCTATCCTGCTCACTAATTGGGTCTCTAATATTGTCCCTGTTACTAAAAAGCAGGGTACTATTAGGGTTTGCATTGACTACCGTGACATTAATCGTGCCTGTCGCAAAGATAATTATCCTACGCAAAGGTTTAAATAGCATAGAAGCATCCTTTGCCCGGAACTAGCTGTTAGGAAACAAGTTGTTAAGAATTAGTAAAGGAAATATTAATTGTTTAATTACAATTTCAAGGTTCATATGTACTAAATAAGTGTTTATAATGATCTAATTTAATATATTATTAAATTATTGGGATAAAATTTTATTTATTAATAGTTTAATTTTAATATCAATGTTAAAGCTAAATAGTAGAAGGGTTTATGACTAGCTATAAATCAGTAAACCATGGAAAAAAAAGGAAAGCGAAGAGACTTATATTGATAAAGTAATTATTAATGATAAAATAGTAACTTATATAAAAATTATAAGAAGAGGACTCAAACATAGTTCTAATATAATAATTAATTATTAAACTCTCTTGTCTCTTTTATTGTTCATGCATTGGTAATTGTTTTGATGAAAATAACATAAGCAAGAGAAGATCTTAATCAAAAAAGTAAAAGCACTCACAAGCAATTATCAAAGTAGAGAAATCTCTTGTTCATTGATGCCCTAGATTTCTCAACAGACTTAGGCTGCTGAACCACCTCACTATCACAACAAAGGGCATTTTGAAAGCAACCAATCATTAGAGACAAAGATCATTATTGCATCTAAGTGAACTAAACTTGAATTTTTGGGGCTATTTAATACTTCAAATAAGGATCCCTTCTTGATCTCATAATGGTGTTTTCTCCCTAGGTAGAAGTGGCTAAAGGACAACCCTATTAGCTGTTTTCAGCCCGCAAGGGGAAGCAACATCTCCTTGGTTCACCCTTTATTTGATAGGTGTTAGTGAATAATAATGATGGTAATTGAGGGGAGAAAGCTCCATGGCTAAGTGCCATGATCAAAGGGACCA
The DNA here is from genome assembly GCA_000404065.3 of Pinus taeda. Lineage (NCBI taxonomy): Eukaryota > Viridiplantae > Streptophyta > Pinopsida > Pinales > Pinaceae > Pinus > Pinus taeda. The sequence continues at coordinate 35,798 of APFE031515420.1, forward strand.
GTTGATGGGCATGTCCACATCCCGAGTGTATAGAGGAGGGAGCATTTGTGGATGCATAAGTTACCAACTCGACCTTTGCTTTTCCACCCTGTGCACCTTTTAATTCCTCTTGATTTTTCTTTGTATTACTGCTCATAGCTCAAAGGTTAGAGTTTGCTTTGCATGATATGGTAGTTTTATTACCCCTTAATTATGAGTCAATTCATTGCTCATTGAGGTATAGACATACAAGGGTTCCTTCTTTTGATGTAATGGAGCAACATGTGCTCAGGAACTGGGTGATGGTCATAGGAGTGAGGTAGAGCTCATGTTAGGCTTTGCCCACGTGCTAATCTTTATGTCCTTCACCATCTTTTGCATTTTGATCTTCTTTCTTTTTGTTTTGCATGTGGCCATGATATGCCCTTTCTCTATTTCTTATAGCTGCATCAACCCCTAGTGCGAAGTTTTTGGCTGTACCCAAGTATGTGGATATATGAATGTCAAATCTTAAAGAACCAATGGTTAGTTGAACCCAAAGAATGGAAGTGAGATATGGGCTTGTAATGTAAGAAGCAAGGTGTTAAGTATGATATATGGGATCGACAGAACTATGTTATCTCAATCCAAGCTTCCCAAGTAGTGCTTCTCCTATACCCATTGGGCCATTAAGGGAGGTCCCACTAGATTAGGATTGATGATTAACCCCCTATTTAAGGTGATAGAAGAAGATAACAGTGAAAGCCCATCATTCATCCAGATCACCTCATAATCCTTACTAAAAGCCCCAAAACAAACAAGTTATAGCACCTGGTTACAAAATGAGCAAAGTAACTTTTGAGTGGAAGCCCACCTTTTTCCATGTGCTCATGCCAGATGGCTGATAAGCAAGTGGCTCAGTGGTTGCCAGGGGTTGTTGGCTATACAGCGGACTTGTTGGCTGTCAAAAAGAGGATAATGTTTTGTCCTATGGGGTTACCCATTTTGGTCGGTAACTAGATCGAATGGCTCTTAGCATTTTGAATCAATAAAGGGTTGTGTAAAATGGGAGACACACCCACTATTGTGTTATTTATTTCTATCAGATTTAACCCTCTTTAGGAGCTGCTGGTCTCTTTTGATCCCACATTGATGTTTTTCCCTCAATTCAAAGTGTGAGAGAACTTGGTCACATCAACAAAAAGCATCCACAAGGGAAAGAAGAACTCCATGATCCAATTGTAGGTCAAACTTCAGCCCCATTCTTCAATCAATTTAGTTCTTTTACTTTCAATTGAATTTTTCAGAGCAAGTTTTTTAATTTTCAAGTTTGATTTTTAGAAAGCTTGCTCTCAGCTATGTTAGGGTTCTGAATTTTTGAATCTTTGATTTATATTAGACTAAACTAAATTGAGCTAGGGTTTATAAGTCTTTGGATATTAATGAGGGTCGATTTCACTCCTGAGTGCCTAGGGTTTATTGATGTGGTTCGATTTATTCGTCCTTAAGTGCTAAAAAACTACCAAATAACTCGCTTGCATCAATAATAAAATATCTGAATATTTCATGCATTCTGGAAGCTAAGATAAGGTGTGAAGGTTCTATCATTTTCAGTTCTTGATTAGCATAAATATTGAAACATTCTAATACGTATATATTTCTGAGTGATACCAAGAACGCATCGATCCCCTTGAATAGGAAATGACCTACAATCTAAACAAGACATTACATTTCTAGTTGATTTTTGGCACTGATACTCAAGACTGCAGAAACCTTTTGAATCTTTTTCTGTCATAGTAATATCATTTGAATGAATCTGCGATGAATCTAAAAGACTAAGCGGGTGAAAATTGTGATATAAAATGTAATCATAAAATTTGCCCTTGATTCACTTGGTTTGGCAATAATTCCATTGGAAGATTAATACTCAGATTTTGCAAAGTATAAATATAGAGATGATTGTGGAATTGTACAAATTTGTTGCTGCATGCATTTCATATGACATAAACACATTCCTTGCTTCCAAGTTTATTTTTTACTGACGTTTTTTGAGCAGTCAATGGATTTTTCTCTCGTGTAGTTTTCTTTTTTGGGTAAACTCTGAAAGGGTTGTGAGTTAATATATACTTATGGCACAAAGTTTTGTGGAATACAAGCATGCAACATCCAATTAACATCAGTTAACCAGTTTTCCTAATCCATGGAGCGTAATGTAATGTGAGTAATATTTAAACATGATATGGTATTTACTTTTCTATACGTAAGTTCACTCATCTATCTCATGAATTGGAACATTGAATAATGCCATAATCTGATGTTTTAATGTCTTTGTCCTTGGCTGAGTAATGTTCATGATTATTTTGTTGAAGGAAAATAACACGGCATATTCATATTTTATTTCTGAGTTGATATATTTAAGATCACTGTCTTTTGGACGATACACAGATTTGCCAAATTTCACATTTTCATGGGATCTTGTGTTTGAATATGATCAGTGGTGCTTTTTGTTTTCTTTTTGGAATTGGAATTCATTGTTGATAGATATTTGAAAGCTTTGCAGTTTCATATTTTGAAACATACTTAATATGTGGGTAGTACATCAAAATTCTCTCGTTGGGTTTGATAAGTTGTGGATATAAGCACATTTTATAACATTGGTCTCACAATAATTTTGATTTTTACAGTAATATTAATCTTATGTTTTAATGTCTTAGTATTCTCCTTACCTGTGTAATGTTCATGATTATTTTGTTGAAGGCAAAAGCACTCTTGCTAAACGATTTGATATGGCTAACATGACCTGGCATAATCATATTTTATTTCTGAGTTGATATTTTTAAGATCACTGTCTTTTGGATGATACAGAGATTGTGAAATTTTACATTTTCATGGGATCTTGTGTTTGAATATGATCGGTGGTGCTTTTTATTTTATTCTGGAATTGAAATTCACTGTCGATAGAGATTAGAATGCTTTTATAAGTGCAGTACATCTAAATTCACTCATTGGATTTGATAAGTCTGTGGATGTGAACACATTTTATTTCATTACACTGGTCTCACAATAATTCTGATTTTACCAGCGTTACACATGGAGTGGTGATTGATTTCATGGTTCTCCATATTTTTTCGATGATCGAATATGGCATGATGCTTTCATGTCTTGATAAAAAGATGTGAAATGACAAAACGACATTCAAAAACAATCTGATAAATAGAGCTAATATATTTAACCTGAGGCATCAGTGTTCAAATTTTCTTGCTAGCTTATTGTCGTGAAGGGGTATTGTCATATCTTGGTCCTTGGAATATATGGTTGTCCACATCCTAAACAAACTTCAATGGGATGAACCTTTTGCAAAGCACTCCAATAGCACTCTCTTTAGGACATTGCACACATTTTGCTAATCTTCAAAATTGCACTTAAAGCAACCATTTAAATTTAAATCAAGTTTTTGTTTGTCCTTTTTAAAACCATTGGAGGGTTTCAGAGTTAGTAAGGAATAAACTGATCCTAGGTATCTTCCCCCCTATATGTGTGACAAGCCTAGGACCAGTTAAGGGAATTTCCCTTGGCTTTGGAATTTTTTCAGCCTAGAGAGTGGAGTGAGTCACCAAGTGACAAGTAGTGACCCATTTGGTAGTTTCCTTCAGGTACACCCTTGAGTGAGGTTAGGACTTTACTAGTCATACCCATTTTGGATATATATGCCATCCAATAAGATTAGAATGCATGAAGGAAGACTTTCAACAATTCAACAATAGCATAGATTGCAATCATACAGAAGGCAACAATCTTCAGATGCAAAGGAACTAACATAAACAGACAGTTTATTTAGCTTGCTTAGTAAAGAATATAACTCTGCCGAGGGAACAAAGGGAGGCTGACTCTCAACCTAGCCTCTCCTTAGGATCCACACAACTTCAATCTGTACGAAGGAAAATATAATGAACACACAAGAAAGAACTTACACAGTAAACAAGTTTTGTGAAAAGATATCAGAACCCTTTCATTAAAAACTCTGAAAATCCAGAGTTTTACAAAAAGTACAAGTCTCTCTCTACCTAGAATCCAACCCTTGTTACATTAAGATGAAAGAATATATAAAAAATTACAATCCTCTGGCTCTACTAACTTTTAGGAATGACCTAAGCTGATGCTCTGCCTTTAAATCTGAAGTTGTTCATTAAAAATCTGTCAACTGTAAGGCAAGCCAGGCCACTTGTATAATATTATGTCCTCCTCTAAAAATAGGAATACTATTGCTACTGATTCTCAAATATTACTACCACCTGGATAATAAAGAAACTGTATACCAAGTACATTGCCGCATGCAATCAACTGAGTCCTCTTTATACACACTTTGAGCTTCTTTTAGATGCTCTAATTGATCATGAGAAGTTTTGTTTGCTCTGATCTGCATATCTGTGTCATCAATAAAGAAATTGGTTGCAATTGATGATATATATAATATGATGACTGCTTAAAATTTGGAGCCAGACCCAAATGATACAGTGATACCACTGTATTAAATAATTCTTCTTCCATTAGGGCATTATATAATAATTGAGGCGACCTTGATCCAACATTGTGCTAACATTTGTTGACAAATATCACAAGATTCTTCCCACTGCTTGAAAGAGATGCAGCTAAACCTGAATAGAAAAAGGGTTTTGCAGCTTGGAAGAGAGCACTTCATCTTGCACATGTGGTGTGGTGAATTGTACTTACGAAGACCTTCAGGTCCAACCTTCAAGCAACAAAATTTGCTGCAATTGGATGATTTGTCAAATAAATAACAGATTTCCATACATGTATGATTTTTACTTTGGCAATCATGATTCCCATCAGGATCTGCAAAATTTTGGCATTCCCTCGCTTCATTTTCTTGATCTAATTCAAGAGAATATTATGTGTATTTCTCACCGTAAATATTTTTACTCATACGAGAGTGATCAGAAGAATGCCATTTCTCTGGAATACATTGCTAAAAACATACAAAACATTTACAATCACATAAAAAAATTTACTTGCTTCAATTCTGCTGGGGCTAAAATTTCCTCCAGTTGTATCTTTTGTATATCATTACTACCAGAAAGTTCTATAGTGTTGTTGCAAAGCCATTTAGATTATTTTCTTGTAAACTTAGTGAATGGAGATTGGAAACCACAGTGTCTGATGAAAACCCTTATTTCCCCTGCCTACAAATGCCCTGTCACTTTTCACATCGTAGAACTCTTTGGCATTTCATATACAACCTCATTCATTTACTTATCCTTTTTAATTCCCTTTGATGAAGAATGATCCTTATTTCCCCTGCCTACAAATGCTCTATCACTTTTCACATGGCAGAACTCTTTAGCATTTCATATACAACCTCATTCATTTCACTTATCCTTTTGAATTTCCTTTGATGAAGAATGACGACCTTATTTGGCCTTAGAACAATGGTCAACACCTATATAGTTATGTCCCTAATTGTAATCTGAACCTAGGCTAGAACAATTGTTATATCCAAACATTGTGTCTTCTAGATATGTATTTTCCACACACACAAACCCAAAATGATAGTCATTGATGCCTACAGGGGCATCACACTCTATCACCAGTTCCATTTGGCGTGCCATGATCGATGAAGTGCAAGGGTTGTTTCATATCCTCAAATTGCAAGCAACAAATTTATTTCCTTCATGGATCCTCTGCAAGGTTGGTGTGTTGGATTATTACAAACATAATATGTATAAAAGACTCTGATTTTCAACCCATAATTTATGAAGACTATCCATTTCTGTTGCAAATTTTTCAATTTAAGCACACAATGTAGTCAGCAGTCTTCTTGAACAACACCTTGACTTTGTGCATAATCTTCCACCTGGAATCTTGGAAATCCTCCATTAAATCTCATCACTCGAAATATAAAAATTCGACCTCACTTTCCTCTCTTCCTTAGAAGCCATGTTCTTCAGATTGCTGGGTGCCCTACAAATTTTGAATTTGACCCTCAATACTCAATTCATGTTTTCAAATCTGGAAATAATCCTATAAAATATTTGGCATCTTTGGACACCCATAAATAGTGAAATGTAAATTCTCGGAATTGAGACTTGTCCAGATCATCAAAGAATGTAAATTCTCAGAATTGAGACTTGTCCATATCATCAAAGAAAGGGTGATTCAAGGTTTCTTTTGCTGAAACCCTCTTCGCAGGATCACACTATAGCATTTTACTGAAAAGGTGGAGACTAGTAAATGATAGATTTGGAACTGCATGAGAGTGTAGAGTTAATGTGGAGAGAGGCCTAGAGACAAATCAATCCATGAGTATTACCTCTAAAATATTGTAGTTTCCCTGTTGCATGTTGGTGTCAATGAATTCTTTTGATGCAGTGTGGAAATTCATGGAGTTTTTCTTGTATGCAATGTTGGTTACAGTTTTCACACTCCTTAAAACATTCTTGATGTGGTTTTTTTGAAGTAAGCCTTAAGATCAACATGAGAAATGAATGCATCCTCAGAAATCAAGTTCAAGCCCGTGTTGTTGAATTTTACCTTGGGAAAACCCAACAACCTTTTCCTTAGAGAGATTATTCACTTCAACAAGAGATGCAATCTGATCCTTACAGTTAAAATAAAGTCAACTAACTAATAGCAAAACCCAGGTCAAACCTGGTCAAACAACCTGCCCATAAATTCAGCCTGCCTCAAATTTGACCTGCATCAGATGTCTGCCTCAGATTTCGGTTTTGCACATATTTAGCTTGCCTTAGATGTCTACCTCAGATTCAGTCTGCCTCAGATTTGGTTTGCCACAGATTCGGCTTGCCTCAAATATCTACCTTAGAAATAAGCTCACATGAACAGAAGAAGAGTGATTTGAAACTATGTATTGAGGAGGAAGATGAGTGGAATATTTATAGTTGTTGATGAGGCAGAATGGGTGTATCCCTTGATGGAGCTGAACTGATCTTATGGGGGGTCAACTTGCCTTTTTCGAGGAAAAAATAATTTGAATTTGAAAATTCATTTTCCCTCTCTTGGAGCCGATTTAAAAATTATTTTATAATATTTTTCCCCTATTTGGAGGGCTAAATTTTTTTATGAAGATCAACCATAGCTACAAGATTCAACTCTCCTTCTTAGATAGGGAAGTATCCACAATGACTATCTAGAAGTTCTCTTGTTGACAAATTCCTCTAAGAAAAAGTTTTAACAATTCATCATCAGCATCATCATCGTTCAATTACCATAATCCCGGTCAACAACTTTGGCCCATGTTAAATCATCAACATCAACTAGTTACCATAATTCTGGTTGGTAGCTTTGACCTATGGTGTATCAGCATAATCTTGGTCGGTACTCTTGAGAATGGCATATCATTAGCATTAGTTAGTCACCATGATTTTGGTCGGCGCCTTTGACCCATGGTATACTGACTAGTCTTGGTTCACCATCATCCTAGTCAATCTCTTTGACTCATGGTGAAACTCCAAAGGCCTCATGCTAGGCCTTTAGGACCATTCTTTCTAATGCTAGTCATCATACTTGACTCTAGAAGAGTGACTGTCCTTTGTCTAACCATTCTCCACTAATACTAGGGAGAATGACTATCCTTAATGCTAAATGTGCTCACTCAAGATGTTTGGAGAGTTTGAGTTTAATGTTGAAGGGCACCCACTCAATTGAGTGATCTTGGGCCTCTAGGACCATTCTTCCTAATTTTAGTCAACATAATGACACAGGACAAATTTGTCCTCTGCCAAACCATTCTCCCTAATTCTGGTCAACATACTTGACTTTGGGAGAGTGTTGTTGGAAATAATGAGAGGGCGGGTGAATCAATATTCCTTAGCAATTAGCACTTTTAAATCTTTTTAGAGCATTAGTCAATCTTCAATTATTATTAATGTTTATCCAGTAACAATAGTAAACAAAAGAACACAATAGGCATAAGAATTTTAGGTGGAAAACCCCATCTGGGTAAAAAACCACCGAACACTTTTCTAATAAATTCTTTAATCTTCAGCACCAACTGAAATGAAAGTTACAACTTCCTATAATTCTAAAAAAACATTATTCTCTGGCTCCCACTGGAAGGACGCCCCAATGCCCTAGTTTCTTTTGTAGTCAACTGAATGAATACCCCAACATCCTAGACCAACCTACCACCCTAAAGTGTTCACAGGCTCCAACCTGTAGGCGGCTTCATGCACCTGCCTAGCACCTCCTTGCCACCCTATAATGATCAGAAGTGAGACAAGAGTGTGGACTCCCGTACCAGGGACATTGATCCACGATATAATATGATTTACAATGATTTTTCTTATACTTGACCAAACACCCAATCACACTATGACCCACAACCCAACCATGACATCATCCCAACAGTGACTCCTCTACCTCCTAACAATGCCTCTTCGACTCTAGGCAGATTGACTCTTTTACAATAATGACTCTTTCAATGATGACTCTTTTACAAATTTACAATGATGATTCTTTTACAAATTTACAATGATGACTCCTTTACAACACTGGCTTTTTGACAAGACCTGACACTGGACTTGACATTGCTTCTTGGATCACTTGCAGCTATTGAGGTATTGTTGTGCTTGCTTCAATTAATGATACTTTGGCATTGTATGTCCTTCTAGTATATGTCCGAGTTGTTCTAAAGTGTCATCCTTCCTGCACATGCATTAACAAGCAAGACCAAACAAATACAAAACAATATACTTACGTTGTTATGCAAAACCATATGTCGGAGATGATACTCAAAATTCAAATGCAACACTAATCATACATACCTCGCTATAGCAGACTTACCCTTGACTGTTGATGTGTGGTCCTTACTGCAATGATTCTTGAATGCATACTTTTTTCTGCCTTCTAGGAGCTCGATATTGAATTTGTTGTATCTATGAAATTTCGGATCTCCAAGGCCTGAAATTTCGTCCTTTGGTATCCCTTTGAATCCTCTTTCCAACCCCATAGGTCTGATTGAGATCGAATTCTTCAAGAAAGAGTTATGCCCAATCTCCCACGATGACCTGATTATAGATTGGTTTAGTAGAGAAAACTTGTACAAAGTGCCACGTGTCAATTTTTCGACCTTAAGCCCTGAAAATGATACCCAACAAACTAAAGTCTATCATTATTTTCTAAATTTGAATCCAATTCTCATAGAGAAATTTATGATGAGTTTCCCAAGGTCACCTGTTTGATGTGGAATTCGGGAGCCTGCAAAAACCCTAAATTCCTTTGATCATATCTCTGAAAACGTAGTGAACTAAGATTTGAAATTAAATCACGAGGTTCATCAAGATTTTAGGTCAAATGATTTTTAATTTCAGCTTCTAAAGCTTCATAGAAAAACGTTATAGCGAAAATTCCACAATGATCTCTTTGACGCAGCGAAATCCTAGAATCCAAGGCTCTAAACTTGCTTCAAAACAGACCTTCAGACTTTATCATAATTTTGTGCCCTAAATAGACCTCAATGAATCCTTAAATTCCCTGCAACACATCCTACATTAGAACCTCATGAGGGCCAAAAAACTACAGAGGTTTTCTCACAAGATAGTTCGTTGAAAAGTGCTTGCTAGAGGAGGATATGAGGGTCACTATTTATAGAAATGTCTTGAGTTGAGAGGGTCCTCAACAAGTGAACATTGGAGGGATTTTAGGAGCATAAAAAATTATTAATTATTGACAATTCAATGACCACAACCAATGATGAGTGCTATTCCACAACCCCATGGGATTTTAGCCCACTAACTGTGGTTACTAACTTCAAACACGAATAACTCTCAAACCATGAAGAACTGTGTGGCTATATCAACAGAAACATCTCGACAAGTAGAATCCATCTAAAAGATCCTTGACTCAAAATAGGATGAGTTTTCAAGTCAAAATTCCCATGCAATACCGGGGTAGCTTCTGGTGTTGCTTAGGTTGACATCAATGACAACCACTGATCAACAATCTCCCCCTTTGGCATTGATGGCAACACAAGTACTCCCCTTGCGATCATGACACCTATTCATATCACCTTCTCTACCCTTTTGCCATCAATGGAAAAGGGTAACTCCCCCTGACAAACTGTCATCCTACGGACCTGTACACACCTCCACTCCCCCTGACAAATTGTCATCCTGCGGACTTGTACACACCTCCAGTCCCCCTTTCTACTTAGTTAGATAAAATAAAGAGTCTAATGAGAACTGGGGAGAATCCTAAGCTTTTGGCGAAGATGCTCAAATGCTTCACGAGGTAATGGTTTGGTAAAGATGTTAGCAATTTGTTGCTTTGTGCCAACATATTCAAGCTTGATATTCTTTTCGGCGGCCTGCTCTCTAACGAAATGTTATTCGATTAGAATGTCCTTTGTTTTGGAACGCATCACAAGATTATTGGAGATACCGATGGCACTAGTGTTATCGTAGAATATGGGAAGAGGCTCATCAAACTTGACTTGAAGATCTTGCAAAGTTTTCTTCATCCAGAGAACTTGAGTACAACAAGTTGTTGTTGCAATATATTCTGCTTTCGTTGTGGATAACGAGATTGAAGACTGATTTTACTTAACCATGAAACAAGGCAACCACCTAGATAAAATGTTGCTCCATTGGTAATCTTTCGATCATCAACACTTCCTGTCCAGTCTTCATCTATATAAGCTTGGATAAATAGATCATATCCTTTGGGATACCATAAACCTTATTATGTTGTGCCCTTCAGATATCGAAGAATTCTTTTGATGGCAATAATATGTGATTCTTTTGGTGCTGCTTGGAATCTTGCTACTTGTCCAACTACTTGCATTACATCTGGCCGAGAAGCTGTCACATATAGAAGATTGCCAATCATAGATCTATACAACCTCTGGTCGACATCCTTTGACAAATCTTCTAAACTTAACTTGTAACTTGTTACCCACGAGGGTAAGGACAGGCTTGCAATCTTCGATCTTGAATTTCTTGAACATTTCCTTGATGTACTTGGTTTGATATATAAATATACCTTGTGGTAAAATTTTTACTTAATCTGTCATCATTTCTTCCAAAGATTATATTGTCGACATATACCCCAATAATTGTTAGGTTACCTTGATCCACTTTCACATAGAGATTATTGTCAACGCTTCCTTTCTTGAATCCTTGTTGATGTAGATATCCATCAAGATGACCATACCAAGCTCTAGGAGCTTGTTTGAGATCATATAGTGCCGCCTTTAATCTGTAGGTGTAGTCTTGCTTGTCAGAGAACATAAAACTTGTGGGTTGTTCAATTTAAAATTCTTCTTCCAATTCACCATATAGAAAGGCTGACTTAACATCTGTTTGGTACACCTTGATTTTTGTCGAGCATGCATAAGCGAGAAACATCCTGATAGCTTCCATTATGGCAATGGGAGAAAATGTTTCTTCAAAATCAGTTCCTTCTACTTGTGTATATCCTTTGTAGACTAATCTTGCCTTATTCCTGGTAACCTGTCCGTCCTCATTCAATTTGTTTCTAAAGACGCATTTAGTTCCAATAACATTTTTATCCTTTGGTCATGGAACCAATTCCCAAGTGTCGTTCTTCTCAATTTGATCCAGTTCTTCATTCAAAGCTGCTACCCAGTGTTCATCTTGACTAGCTTCCTCAGAATTGCTCGGCTCAAAAGTTGCTAAAAGAGCAAGGTGGGCTTGTTGTGATGAATGAAGCTGTTGACTTCTTCTGGTTCTAATTCCTTCATTTATGTTGCCGATGATTTGATTTGACGGATGATTATTTTGACAATATTCTTGCAAAACTTTTAGAGAAGTTTCTTGTACATCTTGCTGATCATTTCTTATTTCCTCTTGGTTGACTCTTGTTTCCTTATTTGATTGGTCTTGTTCTGAAGCTTCTTCTTCATCCTTCATAGGTTCTATCTCAAGCTCCTCAGATACGATCTCATTGTTATCCTTTAGAACACAATCTTCGTCAAAAGTAACATTTATGCTTTCAACTATTTGTTTTTGCCTAAGATTCTAGCATCTATAAGCCTTTCTTTTGCACGAATAACCAACAAAAATACCTTCGTCAACACAAGAATCGAACTTGCCCAATTTTTGGTCTCTCTTTTGATGTAGCATTTACTTCCAAATATTTTGAAGTATTTGACGTTAGCTAGTCTTCCCTTCCATAGTTCGTAAGGAGCCATGTTATGATTGTTTCTGAGCAGACCTCTATTTATAATGAATACCACTGTATCGATTGCTTGAACCCAGAATTTATCATCCAATTTTGAGTCATTTAACATTGTTCTAGCCATTTCCTGTATGGTTTTGTTTTTTTCTTTCAACAATTCTATTCTGCTGTGGTGTGCTGGCTGTTGAGAATTTCCTTTTTATTCCATTTTCGTCACAATATTGTTGAAATGCTTTGGAAGTGAATTCTCTGTCATTATCTGATCTCAGCGGAACATTTGATCATCAATTCAGTTTCATTTTCAACCAATTCCCTGTAGATTTTGAAATATTTGAATGTCTTGGATTTTTTCTTTAATAAACTTACAACTGTCATTCTGGTGTAATCATCTATCATTAGCATAAAGTATAATTCATAATCTAAACCTTTTGTTCTCATAGGACCACATAGATTAGTATGTATTAATTCCAATGGACGTGACGCAAAGTGTTCCTTTATCTTGAACTCCACTTTTGTCTATTTGCCGTGCCAACAAGATTCACATATCGTATTGGCAAGTTTTGAAATTTTAGGCATTTCTCTTACTACTTCCTTTTTGTTGATCTTGACCAAATTTTCAAAATTTATATGTCCCATTCGTTTGTGCCATAACCAAATTTCATCTTATTTTGCCAAAAAACACCCTTTAGGTGTTTCATCCAAAATGTATATGTCATTTGGAGCTCTCCTTGCTGTAGCCACAATTTTTCCAAATTTTCCCTTCCTGATTTCACATTTCTTAGAGTTGAATAACATCGTGTGTCCTTGATCGCATATTTGTCCAATGCTGAGAAGATTGTGATTCATATTTTCAACCAACAACAGATCCTTCACTAATACATCCTTGCTTCCAAGTGTGACCGTACCTATTTCTATGACGTTTCAAGACTCGTCATTTCCAAAAGAAATTGTTCCATCTTTTCCTTCAAGGATATGAACTTATTTTTATCTCCAAACATATGCGTTGAGCAACCCCTATCAACATACCAAACATTTCTGTTGCTTTGAGCCTTGAGAGCGATAACACATTTTTCAGTCTTCTTTTTCCATACTTGTTCATTCTGATTTTGCAAGAATTCCTTTGAAGAGATTCCAAGTCTACAATCTTTAGCGACATGTCCAAAATTGTTACATTTGTAACATTCAACATCATTTCTCAAATGATCAAATCTGTTGATATTTTGCTGAGTTTTGGAATATCCATTTCTGAAAGATCTCCTGGAACTATATTCATTCCAAACATACATGCAACATTCTACAACTCTATGCCCAAATCTTCCACATGAATAACAATGACAATAAAAGATAGTTTGATACCTGGGAGGAAATCCTCTTCGAGGAATTGTTTTCCATGGTTCTTCCTGCAATTCTTGATCTCTTGATTTAGCTGAGATATCTACCTACTTGGTAGATATTGCATATGCGTCTTCTTTTCTTGTCATAGGACTTGACTCCTTTCGAATTTTCCTTTGTAACCAATAACACTCTTGTCACTGCATGATCATTGATTGCGCATGAGTTATTGCAATGTCTTTGAGCTGCTGACGTAGTTTTGAAGAGTTTTTCCATTTTTTACTTCCTTTCTTAGAGAGACTATTTGATCCAAGTGGCTCCAGAAAGACACACAGGACAAAGAGGGCTTATGAACACTTGAAAATCAAAGTGTTTAGAATGACTTTGACCCAGGACCAGAGCGTAGATCTCGTCGTCCTAATCGTGGAGGTGCGTACGGTTCGTCAAACTGAGCTCGTAGGAGGGAGAACGAGCCAGTCAAAGTTGCACCGCGGGCCAGGGTTAAGTGTCCTACAATTTGACCAACCACAAAGCATAAACCTAGCTCCTGGAATTAGTGGAAATTGCGGCCTCGTTAATTTGCCCAATGACCCTTATTTTCTAAAAGTTCAAAAATGAGGCCCCCGCGTTTAACAAAAAAAAAAATTATGAGGTGGCGAGCCACCACCCCCGCCACCCCAAAATTTCATAACAACAAATTATATTAAAAATAAGGGGGTGGGTGGCCATGAACCTGCCGCCCCAGCAACTGCAACCTTAACTATATTCAAAAAAGAAAAATTAATTTTTATGGGCCGACGCCCATGACCCCGCTGGACCCTTCAACCCTCCGCCACCGAACAATGTTATATCGCATGTATTTGGGGCAGGCACAAGCCACCGGTGGTGGACCCAGCCCACGCCCCGGAGCTACCATATAATAGCACTGTAAATGGAAGTGGGCCGACGGCCATGACCCCGTCGGACCCTTCAACCCTTCGCCACCGAACTATGTTATATCGCATGTATTTGGGGCGGGCACGGGTCACTAACGGTGGACCCAGCGGACGCCCTGGAGCTCCTTTAAATGCTGCCAACCTACCATATAATAGTGCCGTAAACGAAAGTGACGGGATTAGCAAGGGTCAAACCCCCCTGGCCCACGTGGTCGACCCCCAAGCGGGCGGCCCCAAAATGTTGAATATATATATTTTCACCAAAAACCAAACTTAATATAATGCGCGTAATACATATGCAGAGGAGGGTACGGGGGCAGGCCTAACCACCCAAAATTTAATGAGAATTTTGGGTTATAAAAATATCAATCGGTTTAAAAAAAATGATTTTATTCAAAAAAAAATATGTGAATGAATTTGGTTATAAAATGGGAGGAGGCAGGGTTTGACCACCTGACCTCCCCCTTAATAAATGGAGCCTTAACCAACTCAGTGAAACCAATTTCTTGTAAACTCATCCACGGAAATTTATATAAACCCAAAGTTTTATCATTGCACCTAGTTGGAGGAGGCAGATGGAGGAACCAAGAGTGGGCACGCTTTTTGAGACAAGTAATTAATTTTTTAATGCAGGAACCATGAATTTTGCAGGAGGGCAAAATTTTCACTTTGTCAGAAATTGACAAATTTTATATGGATTCTACACCTCTCGTCGCCACAAGCGCTGTTTTCTCCATCAGAGTTTTGCATTTTTCGGTCATTTTCAGAATGCACGTGGGACCATGATCGCTGCAAAAACAGGGAGCGAAACCATGAGCCTTGAAATTTTCCCAAGGAGGTAAAATTTTGCCATGTCGGAATATAGTTAAATTTATATTTGCTTTTCATGGTTTTCCGCAGGGATCGCAATGGAGATACCAGATTCACCATTTGAGTTGCAAATTTCTAGGCCACCCATGGAACATAATCTTTGAGGAATCCTAGGTGAATCTAAAAGATTCCTTTCACCCAAAATTCTCAACTTCTTAGAATTCGGGTTTTGGACAGTCGATTCAGCACTACTCGACGCCACACATCTGATGGTACACTTAGCTTTGTCATTCTCTCATTTTCTCTTTTTAGCCAATTTTCTAAGTGCTGGTGCAGATGTCCACGTTCATGTGCGAGCAATCATGTTCATGAGATCAATGTCGTGAGATCGATGGTCCGAACAGTTTCAGCAGTGTGACATCCACTTCTTCAGATGGCCCTTGGTTGTGAGGTATATGATGTGTTCATGTACTTCTTCTTTATGCATTATGCTACACAGATCCTTGATTGATGTTGATGCAGGATCTTGTTTATTACATGTTGTCATGATTTCTTGCTTGGTTTTATGCAAAATCTTCTATGTGATGTACTTGTAGTCATAACCCATCCTGTTATGTTTTGAGATCCCTTCTTGTATGTTGATGGGATACTCTTGTTGTCGTCATTCATGTTTTGCATTGAGATCCCTTTTATGCCATGTTGGTGGGATGATCATCATGCATGTTTTTGTGTCATACTGATAGGAGTCTTTCGACTGAGAGTTCCTGTTGTGGAACATTTCTTAGAGCCATTCCTACGTGAGGGCATTTTTCCTTGTATGCTCAGGACATCATCTCTTGTGTACATCACCATTATTGATAGCACTTAATGCAGCGACCTACACCATCTTGACACCGGGGCCCAGAGATGTAGTCCCTCCTAGACGAACTCCATTATCAACGGCTTATGTATTTATGTTGCTGATGATTGTTATGTTCCTCTTCTTTACAACATGCAAATGTATTCATTCATGTTCTTTTTAAAAATGCAATTTAACACATCATGAAAGTAAAAGGTCTTGGAAGGGTCCTTTGTCACACCCGGACCTGGATCACTATTTCAACTTCCAATACCTCTCTTTCCTTGTTGCTTTCCTCTAATTATTTCCTGAACGATTCTCCAATTCGTTTGTATTCTTCAACCTTGATTTTAAGATTTAGGACATGTTCCCTTTCTGTCTTTAATTCGTGTTCAAGAGTGTTGGTGTTCTTCTTTTCGGTCTCGAGCTCTTTGATAATCCTGATCACTTCGTTTTGAAATACAACTTCAATCATCTCTTCTTCTCCTTCTTCGTCGAATGCCTCTTGCTTATTGGGCTTGGCGATAAAAAAATACTCTTTTGTTGATTTCTTCTTCATTATCACTGTTTTCATGAGATGAGGAGCTATCATCTTTGGAGAAGAAACTCTTCTTAAACCATTTCTACTTGCCTTGCTTGTTGTACTTCCTAGAACCTTTGTTTCCCTTTGTAGCAAGCTCATTTTTGTGAGGACACCTGGTTGAAAAATGCCCAACCTCACCACAATCAAAACATATTAATGGATGTTTACCTTTGAATTTTCCCGTACCTATTCTCATTTTTCACATGACGTAGGCAAATTCATTATCTGAAAATTCTTCTTCATATTCTTCCTTTTCTTCATCCTTACAACTGCAAGTTTTTTCTTTCGGAGTTTGCTTGTCCTTACTAGTCTTCTTAGATGCGGCAAATGTTGTTTCTAAGTGAGATTTGCCATCTTCTTCTTCAATTATCATTTCATATGCCGTAAGAATTCCGTGCAATTCATCTATGATGAGATTGGTCAGATTCAATTTATCTTCCAAGATAGATACCTTTGTGTTGAATCTTGCTGGCAAGGTTATAAGGATCTTTCTAACAACAATTTTTGTGTTGACAGGTTCTCTCAAACCTTCCAATGTATTTGTTGTTTCATCAACACACTAAAGGTATGCAGTAATATCTTCATCTTCCTCCATTGTGAGCTGCTCAAATTTTGCCCTGAAAATTTGAAGCTTTGCTTCTTTCACTTGTGAGTCACCTGCATATATATTCTCAAGCTTGCCCCATACCTCTTTGGCAGATTTGCAACTCAATACCTTAAGATAGACAGATTCAATAAGCCAACTGATAATGAGATCTTTAGCCTTTGCATCATATATCATATTTGTCTTACCTTGTTCATCCAGGGTCGATGTGAAGCCCTTTTCAACGATTTTCCATACTTCGTATCCTTGTGCCAACAAATGAACCTGCATTCTCTCACTCCAAAGTGCATAGTTATTTCCATTGAAAAAGCAACTCTATTCTTGGTGTATTCCATGGTCTCCTTCCAATTGTTAGATTGCTATTCAAGGAACCAAGCTTTGATACCAATTGTTGGAAATACTGAGAGGGGGGTGAATCAATATTCCTTAGCAATTAGCACTTTTAAATCTTTTCAGATCATTTGTTAATCTTCAATTATTATCACTGTTTATCCAGTAACAACAGTAAACAAAAGAACATAATTGGCACAAGAATTTTAGGTGGAAAACACCCTCCGGGTCAAAAACCACCGAACTATTTTCTCTAAATTCTGTAGTCTTTAGCCCCAACTCAAATGAAAGTTACAACTTCCTAGAATTCTAGCAAAATATTCTTCTCTAGCTCCCACTAGAAGGACACCTCAACACTTATGTTTCTTCAATAGTCAACTGAATGGATGCCCCAACATCCTAGACCAACCTACCACCCTGAAGTGTTCACAAACTCCAACCTACAGGCAACTTCATGCACTTCCTAGCACCTCCCTACCATCTTAAAATGATCAGAAGTGAGACAAGAGTGTGGACTCCCGTACTAGGGACAATGATCCATGATACAATATGATTTGTAATGATTTTCTTGACTTGACTGAACACCCAACCATGACATCATCCCAACAGTGACTCCTATACCTCCCAACAACGCCTCTTCGACTCTAGGCAGATTGACTCTTTTACAATTATGACTCTTTCAATGACTCTTGTACAAATTTACAATGATGACTCTTTTATAGCATTGACTTTTTGACAAGACCTGACACTTGACTCGACATTGCTTCTTGATGACTTGCAGCTCCTGAGGTACTGTTGTGCTTGCTTCAAGTAATGGTACTTTGGAATTGCATGTCTTTCTAGTATGTGTTCGAGTTATTCTAAAGTATCATCCTTCGTGCACATGCATTAACAAGAAAGACCCAAACAAATACAAAACAATATACTTACGCTGTCTTACAAAAACATATGTCATAGATGATACTCAAAATTCAAATGCAAACACTAATCACACATACCTTGTTGTAGCAGACTGGCCCTTAATTGTTGATGTGGTCCTTACTGCAATGATCCTTGAATGCATACTTTTTCTTGGCTTCTAGGAGCTCAATATTGGATCTGTTGTATCCATGTAATTTCGGATCTCCAAGGTCTGAAATTGCATTCTATGGTAGCCCTCTGAGTCCTCTCTCCAACCCCATAAGTATGATCGAATTGGATTCTTCAAGAAAGAGTTATGCTCAATCTCCCACGATGACCTGATTATAGACTTGTTTAGTAGAGAGAACTTGTAGGAAGTGTCACGTATCATCGTTTTGACCTTTGGCCCTGAAAACGATACCCAACAAACTACAATATAGTGATTCAATTTACGAAATTTGAATCCAATGCTCTAAGAGAAAGTTATGACGATGTTTCCGAGGTCACCTGTTTGACATGGAATTCCAGAGTTTGCTAAAGCCCCAACTTTCTTAGATCATATCTCCGAAAATATAGTGAACCAAGATCGTAAATTTAGTCATGAGGTTCATCAAGAATTTAAGCTCAAATGGGTTAATTTCAGCTTTTGAAGCTTCATAGAGAAAATTTTATAGGGAAAATTCCACGATGACCTATTTGAAGCAATGAAATCCTAAAATTCAAGGCTCTAAACTTGCTTCAAAATAGACCTTCAAACTTGATCATAATTTTTTTCCCTAACCAGAGCTCAATGAAACCTTAAACTCCCTGTGATAGATCCTCCATTAGAAGCTCATGTGGGCTGAAAAATTACATAGGTCTTCTCACGAGATATTTCGTTGAAAAGTGTTTGCTAGAGGAGGATATGAGGTCACTATTTATATAAATGTCTTGAGTTGAGAGGGTCCTCAACAAGTGAACATTGGAGGGATTTAGGAGCATAAAACATTATTAATTATTGACTATTCAATGACCACAACCAATGATGAGTATCATGGCACAACCCCATGGGGTTTTAGCCCACTAATTGGGGTCACTAACTTCAAACACGAATAACTCAAACTGTGAAGAACTACATGGCGTGCCATATATCAACAAAAACATATTGTTAGGCCCCTATACTACTAGTGTAACCCCTTACTGTTATTAGTGCAACCCCCTTATTATATTGTTGTGCCCATGTAGTTCCCTATTGTTATTATTGTGCCCTTACATTATTATTGTTATGTCTGCTCTGATTATATTATGACCCCTTAGACTCCTATATATCGAAAGGAGGTCTTATCATTTGAATCATCCAATAATTGTTCATTTATGTAATGTAAAGGAGGTTGCCCCCTTCAAAGAGGCTGAATTCTAGGGCGTTGATCTATCTTTTCTATCTTTTGTGAGCTGGTTTCATAACATTTGGAATCATAGCTTTGGATTCTAGGGTTTTTCTGCACCAAATAGGTCATTGTAGCATTTGCGCTATAACTTTTTTTCTGCGACATTTCAGACACTAAACAAAAAACCCATTTGGGTTGAAATCGTTCTGAAGCTCGGGTCCAAATTTCAGAGCTTTTCGCGCTATATTTGCGGAGATATGATCTGAGGAATTTGGCCTTTTTGCAGACTCTCGAATTACATTCCAAATAGGTGACTTGGGGAAAATCGTCATAACTTTTGTTTTGAGCATCAGATTGAAATTTCGTAAGAAACTACAGAAAGAGGACGGACTGTAGTTTCCTGTATATATTTTCCAGATACTAAGGTCAAAACAGTGACGCGTGGCACTTCTTCCAAGTTTGCTCTTCTGGAAAGGTTTATAATCAGGTCATCTTGGGAGATTGTGCATAACTCCGCCTTGGAAAATCTAAATTCGATCAGACTGGTGGCATTGGAAAGAGGACGCAGAGGGCTACTGCAAGTCGTAATTTCAGAACTAGAAGAATCGAAATTACAAAGTTATAGTCGTTTTTAAGATCGAGCTCCTAAAATCAAGAAAATGCGATATGAAGAAGTTTGATGGCAAGGATCCAGTAAATTGGATAATTCAGATGGATCAATATTTTGATCTACATGGTGTACCACTGTTACAAAAGGTATGTATTGCATCTTCATCTTTAGAACCAGATCAATTTTTATGGTATAAAGGGCTTTGTTCTCCTAAACCACTTGTTACATGGTCAATTTTCATGGAGGAAATGATAGCACATTATGAGGATACAAAGAGAAATTCCTTCTTTAGCCAATTGATAAATCTCAAACAAAAGGGTTCAATGGAAGAGCACATTGAGGACTTTCAAAAATTAAATAGAAGGGTAAATTATATTCCAGAGAAGCAAGGATTGATGTCTTCATAGGGACTTTAAATGATAACGTTCAACATGAGGTTCGTTTTTGGGAACCTGATTCAGTGGAGGAGGCATTCGAGTTGGCAAGAAAAATTGAAAGCGAAATTATGGAAACAAGCAATCCCCCCACTCATGACTATAATTATGGAAGTGTTTCTTCTCATAGCCTCCACAACCTACAAGGCCTACACCACAACAATTGGAAGGAAAAAGAGAAAAAGAGCTTTGTTACAATTGTGATAGAAAATGCACTAAAGGTCATAAGTGTGCTAAGAGGAAATTATTTTACATAGAGTATGAAGAGGAGGAAGAAAATGATCAAGAAACATCAAAAGAAGAGGATATACACCAGGACCCAACCCCAAAGAAAGAAGAAATGAATCTGGCCATATCTTGTAAAGCACTGACAATAATTACCACTCAAACTTTCATGATAGAAAGACATATCAAGAAGAAAAAGGTTCAAGAAGTGAAAGATCACATCAAGAAAGAAGAAATGAATCCAACCATATCTTGTAATGCATTGGCCGAATTTACTACTCCTCAAACTATCGAGATAAAAGGACATATCAAGAAGAAAAATGTTCAAGAAGTGAAAGATCACATTGAGCATCAAGAAATGAATCCAACCATATCTTGTAAAGCATTGGAAGAAATTACCACTCCTCAAACTCTCAAGATAGAAGGAAATATCAAGAAGAAAAAGGTTCAAGCAGTGAAAGATCACATCAAGCATCAACAATAATTTCTCCAACTTTTAAAGGATAATGACACTTTGGTGCAGAATCGAATGAAACGACAGGTAGATCAACATCATAGTGAATTTTTTTTTGATGTAGGCGATTGGGTATTTTTACGGCTACATCTCAAGCAAGCTATTTATGAGAAGGAAATGTTGGCGATACTACATCCACTTAAGAAATGGCGACCTTACCCAATGGGAAGACACTTCAAGGTAAAAATGGATCATGATAGTCTTAAATACGTTTTAGAACAAACATTATCTTTAGAAGAACATAAAAAATGGGTCACAAATATGTTGGGTTATGACTTTGACATCATCTACAGAAAAGGGAAGAAATTTTTTGTTGCAGATGCACTCTCAAGAAAGGATGAGGATGTGGAAGCATTGTTTTGTGCTATTTCTATTATCCAACTAGATTGGATAAACGAAGCAAGGGATGAATGGAAGAAGGACGAAGAAGTATGGCCACTCATTCAAAAGATGCAAAAGATCCCAATTCAAACAATATTGCCAGAATTTGAAGAGGAAGGAAAACTCATTTTGGAACCTGGAGCAGTCACAGAAACCAGAACCCGACGGCTACGAAATCGATCAATTTTAGATTATCTCATCAAGTGGAAGAACTTACCCGCTGAAAATTACACATGGGAGGATAAGAATTTTATACAAAAGCATCAAGAACTACTCAAGTGTTGAGGACAACACTTTTTGAAGGAGAGGGGCATGTTAGGCCCCTATACTAGTAGTGTAACCCCTTATTGTTATTAGTACAACCCCCTTATTATATTGTTGTACCTATGTAGTCCCCTATTTTTATTATTGTGCCCTTACATTATTATTGTTATGTCGCCTCTGATTATATTACAACCCCTTAGACTCCTATATATAGAAAGGAGGTCTTGTCATTTGAATCATCCAATAATTGTTCATTTATGTAATGTAAAGGAGGTTGCCCCCTTGAAGAAGCTGAGTTCTAAGGCTTCGATCTATCTTTTCTATCTTTTGTGAGCTGGTTTCATAACACATATTGATGAGTAGAATCCATCTAGAAGATCCTTGACTCATAATAGGATGCGTTCTGAAGTGAAAATTCCCATGCAATATCGGGGTAGCCCATGGTGCTGCTTCGGTTGACATTAATGACAACCACTGATCAACAAGTGTCTATCCATGATGTTTTTACATGAACACTCTGTCTTGCTAAGAGAGGCACTCCAAGTTTGTCCTCAAAGTATACAAACTTCATCTTGGGACAATATGCTTGCCCACCAAATAGTATCGGAGTCACCCTGCTCCCTTCTATACCATGTCTCGGTACTAAATCTTACTGAGATTTGACCTGTCATCATGGTCGTCACCTGCACTTGATCAAACAATCCCGCAATTAGTTTTTGAGGCCATACTTAATCACAACTTACCAACCAAGCTGCAATATACTCAGCCTCTACAGTACTAAGTGCAACAGATGTTTTGCTTCTCACTCATTCAAGAAATCATAACCGAGTCCAAACTAAAGCAATCTCTTGATGTACTCTTTCTTTCTTCTGCACTCTCTTCCCAATTTGAATCTATATATTCCTGCAGTTGTACTTCATTATTTGAGGCATATCTCAAACCATAACTGGCTGTGCCATAACCAACTATACCATGTTGGTACTTTAACACATGTTGGCTCAACCATAAGCTAATCGGTTACTCTCCGGTTACCTAAAATGGGTGCTCTTTCTGGAGCAACTTCTGTTGTGGCAATATTGGTTTCACCCCCTGCCACTGTTGTTTTCTAGCATATAAACTATTTAGCTTGACAATCTCAATGACAGCCTATCATCTCAAACTCAGAGGTCAACTCCCTCTAAAGCTAAAACAAGGCTCCCTCACTGCTCCCTCTATCATAGAAGCAAATATTTCTGCCACATTTGTTCCCTTTGACATATGAGTCCTTTTTCTTCTGTTAGAAATAATTCATATAGGATCAACTTTGGTCCACCAGTCCAAATCTTAGGTGTATTTTTCTATTTGCAAGCAGGAGACTTCTTCATGACCCTCAAAGCTTTGAGGTGATTCCATGTACACTTCTTCCAAAAATTCTTCATGGAGAAAAATGGCCTCTACATCCATTTGATGTAATTCCATAACAGCAACAACAATACTCGCAACTGGAGCTAATATCTATTCATGATTCCTTTCCTCTTTCTGGGAGGACCTTCTCAAATATTGCTTCTATGCTGTCATCTGTTGTGTAATATCCCCTTTCTGAAATATCTAAAAAAAACCACAAATTATGAGTTATATGGTTTTGGTTCACTCTAGAATATTGTCAAATGGTGTGTATGCAAAGTGTTGTAGATGTATTCCTTTAATTTCAGTTTCACGTATGGTGTAGCTCACGGTGGTATCTTGTCAAATAGATAGGGGACAATGTGTTGTAGGTATGTCTTTCACATGTTCAACTAATATTAACACAAGAAACACCATGAAACAGGGAAGAGGCACTTGGGGAACAAACTGATAATCAATTTGTATTCAATTTAAAGTCATACATACCACTAATAATCAACCATCCAACAATAACAAGAGATTGAGATTGGGAATACCAGCGAACAATGGAGAAAAGGGATGGCTGTAGGTCACTATTGCAACATCAAAGGACCACCACCAATGCAAATAATTCTAGCACATAAATAATCATCCAAATGCATACTCTTTTCAGCCCAGATTACATAGAAATCAGAAATGGAATATCAACATTAAACAATCAGCTCAATTGTCCAACGTGGTGAAGGAACTTGAACCTCTTCTTAGTAGAAATAAATGTCCTCTTTGTGAAGTATGGTGTTTCTGTGAGAATTCTATCACTGCAGTAACTGATTTACTTTTCCTACTTATGCCACCATAAGTTATTCATGAAATCACTTCAATAAACATTAAAATAAATATTGCTTCAACTATCACACCATAATAGAGAAACAAAGGTATGCACAAGAATCAACACATTGACATAGATATTTTGGACTAATGTCTCTGGAAAAACCCAATGTGGGAAAACTGGTGCAACAAGGGAGGAGTTTATTATTCAGCAATTTTCTAGTACAACAGGGTGCCAAACTGGCTTACCCACAGATAGACAAATTCTCTAACACTTCTTCTGAACCCAGCGTCAGCCCTACTGGCCTTTGCATTGCTTGAAACCCTCTGTGTCGGCCTGTTGAGACTCTGCGCAACCTCTCTAGCCTTCTGCGTCACTCCTGCAACCTCTGCGTGGATGATGCAGGCCTTGCTGGCTCTGCGCAGTCTCTGTTGCCTCTGCGTGGCTCCGTCTGGCCCTATGTCTGCCTTTTCTACCTCTCCATTGATCTCTCATCTCTTTGTTCCGTACTTGCTGCCTCCTGACTGCTCACCAGATCATTGGTTCAATTTCTTAGCTAACCCCACTCCAGAAATTGAATTGACTTGTCTCCCTCAATGTGTCCTCCAAGTGACCCTCAAGCCTCCTCTTATACTTTTCCAGTTGGCAAATCAACGACCGATATTAAGTCCCTAATCAACGACTAAGATTAGATCTGGCTTGATCCATGACTTTTGGATCATTCTAACACAGTTTCATATTAATTTACATTAATATTTTATTTTCCCTAAGTTTAGACTTAGGGATTATATTAAAATATCAATTATTTTAATATCTCCCAAACTGTTTATAATTTGCCCAAGCCCTTTTTGGGTATTCGAGATCTCATGTTTCTTAGCCTCTCCACTAAGTTTCATGGCTAGAGCACATCCGATGCTACCCCAAGTCACCATTCCCTCTTAGCGAGCACTGTGCTCTGGCAATATTCCTCACTGAGCATCACCCTGATCATCCGCCATTGGTTCCTGGGCTGATGCTAAGCCTTCCTGCTCAACATCCTCTGCACTGTTGTATCCTGTACTATTGCCCATGGCTTTGCCACTGCTGCATTTATATGACAAATCCCTCTGCATCTGTGCTGTTGCTGGTCCTTTCTCCCAACACTGCATCTGGACTACAACTCCCTCTTCATTCGTGCTGCTAACACACTCATTTCTACTTCTGAAAGGTGTTCTTTATCATCCCCATCTTTTTCTGAAGTAGTCAAATTTTGACTTTCCAAGTGTCTTGGTGAGGATATTTGCCACCTGTTCTCCTATAGGAGTGTAGCTCAACTGTACAACTTCTCGTTGGACACAGTCTCTGACAAAGTGACACCGGATATCAATATGCTTCGACCTATCATGAAACACTGGATTCTCAGAGAGTTTGATGCAACTCTGATTATCGCACATGATCCTGGTCACCTCCATATTTCTTCTGAATAGGTTCACCAATAGTTTTCTAAGCCATATGGCCTCACACGAAGCTGTGCTTGTTGCCATATATTCTGCCTCAAATGAGCTCAGAGCCACGGACTTCTGTTTCCTACTGCACCAGGAGGTCATTCATGATCCAATGTTGAAACAGTTCCCAGAGGTACTTTTCCGATCCACTAAACTTCCTGCCCAATTTGCATCAGTAAATCCACTCAACCCAATATCCTTCCCCTTAGTGTATAAGAGCCCATAATCAACTGTTCCCTATAAATACCTGAGAATGTGTTTGGCTGCTGCCCAGTGTGCCCTCTTTGGTTCCACCATGAACTGACTAAGGGTGTTGACAACATAGCAAATATTTGGCCTGGTATTAACTAGATACATCACCCTATGAGTTGCCGATATAGGGTTGGATCGACATCCTTGTCTTCTGATGCATCAATCTTCTTCTAGTTGGTGATCATTGGTGTAGCCATAGGTCTACAGTCTCCCATCCCGAACCTTTTCAGGATTTTTATAGCATACCTCCCTTTCCCAAGGAAGATTTCTCATTTCTGCTGCCAAATTTCCAACCCTAGGAAGTAGTGCATTCATCCCAGATCCTTCATATCAAACTCTGTGGCTAGATTCTTCTTGCAGTCCTCAATGAGTCCTATCTGAAAGAGATCATCCACATATAATACTAAGACAAGCGGCTTGTTCTCTATGACCAAATAGTAG
Source organism: Pinus taeda (assembly GCA_000404065.3). Taxonomy (NCBI): domain Eukaryota; kingdom Viridiplantae; phylum Streptophyta; class Pinopsida; order Pinales; family Pinaceae; genus Pinus; species Pinus taeda. Next base: position 62,425 of record APFE031515420.1, read on the forward strand.
AGATTCGGATTCACGTCACTCTTAGCAAACCCCATCTTTTGTAAGTAGCCATCTATTTGACAATAACATGCTCGCGGTGCCTGCTTCAGCCCATCCAAGGCTTTCTTCAGTCTGCATACATGAGACTTCTTCTCATGAGTTTCAAAGTCGTCTGGTTGTTCAATGTATACCTCTTATTCTATTACCCATTTCAGAAATGTGATCTTGACATCCATTTGATGGATCTCCCATCCCATCTGGGCTGTAAGAGATATCACGGTCCTAATAGATGTATACCTGGCTACTGGGGCAAAGGTTTCCTCATAGTCAATCCCTTCCTTTTGAGCATACTCCTTAGCCACAAACCTGGCCTTGTATTTCTCAACACTGTCGTCCGCAACATATTTGATCTTGTAGATCCATCTTGAACCTACCATAGATCTGTCTTGACGTCTTGACAACACCTCCCAAATATCGTTCACCATTATGGAGTTATACTCCTCTTCCATCGCATCTAGCCAGACCTGATGTTGAGCTACCTCCTTGAAACTGGAAGGCTCTCCATCTTGAGCTACTAACACCTGATATATGTTTGGTTGTTTTCGCTCCCTCTTACTGTTCCTTGGCTCACTGATGAAGTTCTCCGCATCACACAGAATCTGATGAAATTCCCTGCTAGTTCTTTCTCTACCAGCAAGTGCTCCTGTTCGCTCCTCCTCATTCTGAGAATCTTCCTGACTTGAGGAAGAATTCTTCACTTATGTTGGTTGAAGAGGCATGACCAACAGATCCTCGTTCAACTGCTCGAAAGGCATTTTGCGAGATCTTCAAAAAGCTCTATCCTCCATGAACTTTACATCTCGTCATACTACTTACCTTTCTGCTCCTTGGAAGATAGATTCTGTATGCCTTAGCGTTCTTGCTATATCCCACCATATATCCCTTTTTCACAGTCTGATCCAACATCTTCCTCTTTTCTTTGGGTATGCGGCAATATGCTAAACTCCAAAATATCCTGAAATGATTGACTTCAGGCATCTTCCCACTAAAGACTTTCTCTAGAGTAATCTTGCCCAATGCTCGATGAGGAGTCTTGTTCTGAACATAGACAACTGTGTTGCATGCTTTCGTGCATAGGAATTTTGGCATATCCTGTTCATACAGCATGGCCCTAGCTGCTTCTACAATAGTCCTATTTTTTCTTTTTGCTACCCCATTCTGCTTCGGATTTTAGGGAGTTGTCCACTCTCTTCTGATGCCCTCCTTAGTGCAATAATGAGTGAAGTCCTTATCGACGTACTCTCCACCATTATAGGAGCCACGAAACTTTTATTTTCTTCCCAGTCTGATTCTCCACCAGAGCCTTGAACTCCTTGAATTGACAGAAAACCTCATCCTTGGTTTTCATTAAATAAATCCAACTTTTCTTCGAGTTGTCATCAATGAAGGTAAGGAAATACTCGGCACCACTAAGAGCTTTGACGGACATAGGTCTACAGAGATTTGAGTGTATCAATCCTAGTACACTCTTGGCCCTGTGTTTTCTCCTAGGAAATGTCTCATTGGCATACTTTCATAGAGCGCATCCCCTGCATACATTATCTCGTTTCATATTCAGATCCGGAACTCTTGTTCTAGTGCTCTTGAGAATTCTCAGAGCTCCATGGTGTAAGTGACCCATCCTTTTGTGCCATAGTTTGTTCAAGTCCTTCTCCCCATGGCTGCCTATTAGTGCCATTGGTGATTCTAGTTGTAAATCTATACAATCGATTACTTTTTATCCCGATCTACACTTTCTTTTTCTAGCTTGGGTGTTTGACATATACATTTTCCTTGATGAAGTAGACGTCATAGATCTTGCCTTGAAGTTGTGACACGGAAAGTAAGTTCATCCCCAATCCTGGTACATGCAGCACATTTGTGGCACGAAATTGCGCTCCCATTATGTCTGAAAAACTATGGCACCCTTCCCTACTGGAGTACACTTTGCCTTGTTCCCCATGGTGATCTGAAAGTTCATCTTCTCTTCTCGATATTCTGAGAAACACTCCTTGATTCTTGTCATATGCCATGAGGCTCCACTGTCTATATACCATACTTCTGATGATGTAGGACTAGTCATGTACACCACTTCTTCTTCCATTCTAGAACCCAACATAGAGAAATCGAAATCTCTTTCTCTTGTGCAATATTTTGAAAATCTGCGTGAGTCCCCTGAGGTGGATGCCTCTGCATCATGGTCTCGACCCATAACTGATTTTCCCTTTCTGTCTCTCATTACTTGCTCTAATACCATGTGAAAATTCTATCACTACAGTAACTAATTTGCTTTTCCTACTTATTCCACCATAAGTTATTCATGAAATCACTTCAATAAACATTAAAATAAATATTGTTGTAGATATCACACCGTAATATAGAAAAAAACATATGCACAAGAATCAACACATTGACACAGATATTTTGGACTAATGTCCCTGGAAAAACCCAATGTGGGAAAACGATGCAGCAAGGGAGGATTTTATTATTCAGCAATTTTCTAGTACAACAGGGTGCCAAACTGGCTTACCCACAGATAGACAAATTCTCCAGCACTTTTTCTGAACCTAGCGTCAGCCCTACTGGCCTTTGTGTGCCCTGAAACCCTCTGCGTCAGCCTGTTGAGACTCTATGCAACATCTCTGGCCTTCTTTGTCACTCCTACAGCCTCTACGTGGATGACGCAGGCCCACCTAGCTCTGCGTAGTCTCTGTTGCCTCTGCGTGGCTCCCTCTGGCCCTGCATCTACCTTTTCTCCCTCTGTGCTGATCTCCCATCTATCTGTTCCATACATGCTGTCTCCTGACTGCTCACCAGACCACTGGTTCAATTTCTCAGCTAACCTCGCTCCAGAAATTGAATCGACTGGTCTCCCTCAGTGTGTCCTCAAAGTGACCCTCAAACCTCCTCTTATACTTTTCCAATTGACAAATAAATGCCTGAGATTAAGTCCCTAATCAACGGCTAACATTAGATCTGGCTTGATCCATGACTTTTGAACCATTCTAACATAGTTTCATATTAATTCACATTAATATTTTATTTTCCCTAAGTTTAGAGTTAGGGATTATATTAAAAATATTAATTATTTTAATATCTCCCAAACTGTTTAAAATCTGCCCAAACCCTTTTTGGGTATTGGAGATCTCATGTGCCTTAGCCTCTCCACCAAGTTTCATCGCTAGAGCACATCCGATGCTACCCCAAATCAATAGTTTCCCTCTTGTTGCACTATTCAACTTGTTAGGATGGTATTTAAATGCTTAATATATAGCTCTGTTTTAAAAAATGGCCAGCTCAGAACCAACTCGGCGGAGTTGATTTGAGCCAAGGCCTCCAACATCGACTTGGCCTTGGATTCGGTTTGGCTAGCCAAGTTAACACTGAGCCATAACCCGGCTAACTCGGTGTTAACCTGGTCGGCTCGGTCGAGTCCGAGCCTACTCAGCCGGGTTGGAATAGCGGCCCGTAAAAACCCGTGTTTCAGCGATTTCTTTTTAATGTTATATTAGGAGACTCCAAACTATTTATTATTTTGCCTATGTGGTTTTTGTGGTCCATTCCCCTCTCCTAAACCCTATTTAACCCACTCAACCCCTCTCATTTTTGAGTGAGAATTTCACTGAGAATTTGTGAGTTGTTGAGTTTGTTTTTGGAGCAGCAATGATGGGTCTTGAACAAGCATTGTAGTTGGAGTGGGGCTTCTTGGGCAACCATTTGGAGCAGCATTGAGGAGTTGGCTTCTTGGAGCAAGCTTGAGGCGGCAGTTTGTGCCTGGAGGTATTTTTTCACTTGTAAAAATCTGTTTTTGCTTATTAAATTTTATGTACAAATCTAGAAATCCTAAAAAGTGTTTTTTGTGAAAGAAATGAACATTAAATCAATGTTTCTTTTTTGTTTTCATTTTTAGATTGTTTGCTTTCATTTCCAAGTCAAAAAATGGCACCTAGAGTGAAAGATGATGCTTGGGCAGATAGTCAAATGCATTGCAAAATTTTCCATAGGAAAATTAACGAAGGTCCTGGCGACATTAATAGGCTGAAAGAACATTTGGCAGGGATTAGAGGCCAAATTATTCCATGTACCTCACCAGAAATTGGGGAGATTAGGAAGGATTTGTTAGCCAGCTTTGAGAAGTTTAAAGAAGATAAGGCTAGGAAAAAAGAGTTAGAGGCTGAAATTGGGAGGAAGAGGAATATACAAAAAATGTTGGCTACTAACCCCATTTTGATTTTGAGGGTTCTTCCTCTATCCCTTGTATTGATGCATCCAACCCCTTTCGATATGTTCCTCCCTCTTTTGAGTCTATTCAAGGAAAGGTAAAGGGTAAAATGAAAAAGGGTGATATGAATATCAAAAGTTATTTCACTCCCTCCTCTCCATCAGATGCACATGGTCCTCAACCTAGTAGAAGTCATTTGTAGCCCATTTTAGATGACCATTGGAAGAAAGAATTGATGGAGACTGCTTGTAACTACATAGCTAGATGGTGCTATGATGTTGATATCCCCTTCAATGCTTCTCGTTCACCATATTATGAGCCTATGTTTGATGCCATACATGTTGCTGGAAAAGGCTTCAAAGGCCCTACTATGCATGAGCTAAGGGGGTATCGTTTGCAGAAAAAAATTGCCTCCATCAATGAGTATTTGAAACATTTCAAGGACTCGTGGGCAAGAACAGGAGGTACCATCATGTCAGATGGATGGATTGATCAAAGAAACCATACCATCGTAAACTTTCTTATTTTCTTCCCACAGGGAACCATGTTTCTAAAATCAGTTGATGCATCTGATAAGGTAAAAGCTGGAAAATTGTTGTTTCAGCGATTCGATGAGGTTGTTGAGGAGGTGGGGGTGGCTAATATTGTTCAAGTCATCACAAATAATGCCTCTAACTATGTTATTGCTGGTAAACTATTAGAGGAAAAGCACAAAAACATCTGTTGGACCCCATGTGCTGCACATTGCATAGACCTCATGCTTGAGGATATTGGCATATTAGATTGGGTCAAAAACACTGTAGATCATGCCAAAAGCATAACAAAATTTATCTACAATCATTCATGGATTTTGAGCCTGATGAGGAAACACACAGGGGGCAGGGATATTATTAGGCCTGCCATTAGATTTGCTATTCATTTGTTGACATTGCAATCTATGCTTTCACAACATAGAAACTTGCAAAAGATTTTTTCCAGTGAATAATGGAATCAAAGCCAATGGTCTCACAAACTGGAAGGCAAAGAATTGAAAAATAAAGTTAATGAAGAAATATTTTGGAGAAAGGCAGCAGAGGTTGTGAAGTTTGCTGAGCTACTAGTTAAGGTGTTGTGGTTGGTGGATGGGGAAATATTGGCTATGAGCTTCATTTAAGAGGCTATGGATCAAGCAAAGGAGCAAATAAAGAGGGCATGCAAGGATAAAGTGGCTAAGTATGGGCCCATTTGGGAAATCATTGATGAAAGATGAAACAATCAACTCCATCACCCTATACATGCAGCTGAGTATTTTTTGAACCCACGGTATCATTATAAAGCTAAGGCGATAGGAGCTTTGAAGTGGGACGTTAGAGATGGATTGATTGACTGCATTGATCACATGATCCCATTGGAGTGAGATCAGCGAGAGATACACCAACAGGCCACAACCTTTAGTAGTGCCTCAAGTACCTTTGGGAAGAACCTAGCAAAGATTGCAAGGGAAGTAGATGAGCCAGGTGAACAAAGATTTCAATTTTCAAATTCTTAATACTTATTTCGTTAAATCGCTTATACTTTATAATTTGAAAGTTGGATATAATTTGTAATTTTGTTGAGCTAACTCATTACACTCCTATGTTTTTTGCAGCACAATGGTGGGAGGCTTTTGGTAGCCATTGTCTTGAATTGCAGAGGTTTACAATTCATATTTTGAGTCAAACTTGTAGTGCTATTAGGTGTGAGCGCAATTGGTCTGTCTTTGAGAGGATTCACACAAAGAGGAGAAACCGTTTGGATCGAAAACAGTTAAACGATCTAGTTTATGTCCAGTACAACATCCGGCTCAAACTCAACCAATTGCTAAACAAAAGACCTGATTTAGATCCCATTGTGTTGGACGACATTGATCCAACATCAGATTGGGTAGTGGAGAGTCATCTAGCAAAGTTTGATTCTAATGAGGATCTTGATCTGTATTTACAAGTGGAGGCAACACTCTAACATAATGTTGAGCTGAATGGAGATCCTGATCCACTTGTACCAACCTCAAGGCTTGCCCCAAGTCCTCCAATTGTAGGCGCTTCTTCTGTGGAGCCACGACAGAAGCGCATATCTCGTCTATCTCAACTTGCAGCTGCTGCACAACCTTCTAGTGCTACCACTTCTACCGTTGCAGTTGAAGATGATGATGAGGAGGAGTCATGGGGCCCCCTGTCTGACTCTGATGATGATCTAGAGATTGATCCACGTGAGCTCGGCTCCTCTGGCAGTAGCTAGTAGGACTGGACCATTGGTCACAGTTTACTTTTGTTGTAGAGGCCATTTCTAGCCTCCTTGGTTATGTGTTTTTGTTTTGATCTCTATATCATGATTCATGTATGTATTGGACAATGCACTGGTGCCATTTTGATATAATGGATATATTCATGAGCCTACTTGATCATATGTTGTCTTCTATCTATATTCTAATGATGTGTGTTTGGAAAAATGAATTGAAAATTCTTTTAAAATTATGTTTTTTTTATAAAAAAAAATAAATATTTAATGTATTTTGAACAATGATTGAGTCTTTGAAATCGAGCTGCCAAGTCGATACCAAGTCGGAGTTGGAGTCGGAGTCGACCCTCCGCCGATTCGGTGTCGGAGTCGGAGTTTTAAAACATTGATATATACAACCAACAAAGAGTGAAATCAATCCATAGTTATGGCCCAACAGTCATGAGGAAGATCAATTTGCTCCAGAAATAAGACAACAATCCAATGAAGATTAATTCTGCAAACAATATATCAGTCTTTCAAGCAATCGACCCTCCTAGGATTTTGCAATATTTTAGCCTCCATAGACTACTGTTAATGCACAGGAAATTTGGCCTCATAGTTTACTATTAATGCACCAATGGTTTGACTTCAAAAACCCTTTGCTCACGCACCAAGAATTTTTCCTTTCTCCACTAATGTAACTTGATCTTTTGTTGTTGTGTTTTCTGAGGAATTTGTGGCAGTATTTCTCTTGAAACCCTCGGTCCACCAATAGGAAAAATACGGCTCCAAAGAATAACAATTGGTCTCTGTATAGGCTATTTGAACTAGCTTCAAATTTTGGAGGAAAGTTGTTCCTAGCCTCTTTATAATTGTCTGCTCAAAATAAAAATTCAGCCTCTTGGTATTTGAGGAAAGTCGTGCAAACTGAATCACAACACTGATAATCTCCTGCAAATGAGAGTCTCATCAAATCTCGAAATGGTGACATAAATAACCAAACAAATAAGCTCCAATGGAAGATCTGAAGTAATCTTCCCTAAAGCTAACTAGGGTGTTACGCGAAGTCCACCGCAATTAGTTATTGAGTTTCACTTGAAACTCTTGAAACTTGCTTGAGCTTTTTCACAATGTCAAATAGAAATGATAGAATAGACTAGAATCATTTGCAATTGAGTTTCTCCGTTTATAATTCCTCATGGAGCCTCCCTCTAGCTTTTAGATCCTTCTTTTTCCTATTATTTTATTGGTGAGGCCCAATTTCCACTAGGAGACTTTTTGCCGCCATTTTGAATAAAATAATAATTTGTCTCTTTTATCAATAAATTATTATTTGTTGCCAATTTCCAATAAAATAAAAAAAATTCTCCATCCTCCAGTACAAAATTATTTGCTGCCATTCTTTATTAAAATATTAATTTGTCTTCCTCTAATAAAATATTCTTTTTCCACCATTCCATTAAAATAATTTCTTCTTCCCTTTCTCACAAAATAATATTTTCCCCTTTTTTAATATTATCCAAACATTGGCAAAAGTCCCAAGTGATTTTTGCATGCACAAAAATTGGGAACATTACAATCATCCTCGCAAAAATTGCTTGTCCCCAAGCAATATGCTGCTTCTCCAAAGCTGTCCTAGCTAATACTAGGGTCCCAAATGTGCCACTGAGCCATTCCTCGTTGTTGTGCCACCATCATATGAATAAATCCTATGATACTAGGGTCCCAAACCATTATGATCCATGTGAAGCCTCCTTTGCTCCACTTGCCATCCAACAAGGTGGAATTGCCAGAAGCCCTCGGCATGTGGCCAATTAGCAGGGCCCTTAGGTAGGGAAAAATCATGATCAACACTTGTTGAATGTCCTGCCATACCGGTGAAGTGCCCCATGTCAACATCGATTCACTAAATGGAAATGGAAGATCTGAATGATCTCCCCATGTAGAAACTAGCTCACCCCCGAGGGTAGTTGAACCACCAACTCCTGCGATGCCCAGATCCCATGTTATTCTCAAAAGGGTGCCACCATGTTGTCGCTACGCCACTTTGACCATGATTGTCTGCCCATCATGTGCAAGTTGTATCCTCATCTCTTGGAACTTGATGGCAAAATATCATAGTGTCCCAACACATTTGACCTAAGTACCTCCATGATGTCAAGGTCTACCCATCCAACACTGACCTTGATCTGGCGCAGTTAAAAGAAGAACTGACCTTGCCATGCGACGAAGGCCTCAACTCTCCCTCGCATGTCAAACCAAGAGTGAGCGATGTCACTCTCTGCCCTGATCCCACTCATCACTAAATATAGTAACCAATCAACCAACTGACTCCCTCGATCGCATAGCCAGATCGACTGCCACATAGTCTTGATAACTGTTCGCACCAACCTAAACCATGTCTCAGGCTCCTGCATGCAATCAACATATGGACCCCATACATCACAAATCAATCTGGTGCGAGAAAAATTTCCCTGTGTTTTCCATACCACATCGTGAGATCTGTTATCTTGCCTCCTGATGGCACTCCCCAATATTGCGTGGAGCCTAAACATCTGCCTGCCAAAAAGGTCCACCAATCGTTGTATATGCTCATGAGACACCTCAGAATGTCTCGCCCAAAAGGGGTCATGCACCTCCCTAAATGTGAGCTCAAGGGTGGAGCACGGGCTACCTTTGTGGAAGATTGGACCATCCCTAGGCCTACACCTGTTGACTTGCGCCCTAACCATAAGCCACCATCCTGATGCACTGTGTCTCATCCAATTGGCTCAGATGAGCCTCCTGGGTCTCGTTGCTTGTGATAAGAGCATCAAGAGACAATATCCAAGTCCCTTGTGTCAATGCACAGTGTTGGAGAGTGATAGATGTGTGGGTTCTGATGGGTATATCCAAGAACACATATGGAAGTTCACAGTTGGCCCTATGACTAGTCCACTCTTTGAACTTGGGTGTGCCAAACCCGAAGGTGTGTTTGATGTCCCTGTTAGGAGATATCTCCGGTGGAGACACTCCAACAACATGTTGCGTAATAATATACATTACTGCACACAGACATGCAACCATGCACTCCTCAACATAACACTGACCTCTGTGCACCACTAGACACCAACACCCACTATGTACCATCCTGCATAAACGGGCATCTCATATGCGTCAATGCACCCATCACTCTGCTAAGTAACCCACTATGATGTGAACTACTCCTCAGCTACCCTGGTAGACCTGGGCGACCTAACTCCTCATATGCTAACGAGAATGACACCACTGTGCCTATCCTCAATATCTCTTGTGTCCAATATACCAATGAGAGAGCATTGTGTCCATGTGATGCCCTGTTTGGTAGACGGTGGATGCCCCCTCCTCCAGAAGATCCTACAAGAGTATGTTGATCATTTTGTAACCCCAAGCACAACCAACATGCTAAAACGTCACATGAAGTTTATCTACTCCCCTACTGATCCAATGAGTCACTGGTGCTACTCGGAAATCTGATGGAAGTTTGAGAGTTTGTGTGCGCGCAGTCCCCGGACCCACCACACAGTTACTACCATCCCCGACTAGCTCCATGATGTGATGGAGAATCCCACTTGGATCCCAACAATAGTCTGGCCCATGAACCCCTCTGGTAATCCACGACCCCTTCTAAGCTACAACCATGGATATGTCTAGACAGCTAGCTCGCTCTACCAAGTAACAACTCAAAACTTCTCGCCAGCCAACCCTATAAGAGGCACTGGATGCAAGAACACTTGTACCCCTAACAACTCCATCATGAAAATGTTGCGCCCTGCATAACTCATGCTACCTCAATCCACGTGCCTAACCAATTGATAACATATGTCTAGGTAACCCTGCCTCTCTCTCTCTATAGTGCAGAGGTAACCGAACAATGTTGTAGGCGCTGTCTATGTATGCTTGAAGAGGGTTGTTCTATGAAAGCACTATAGTTCTGCTAACTGCTGATGCATCCATTTGGTCCTCATCTGATGCAGGAGCATCTGGTCGACAGGGTGAAGACCGAGACGGGACACACGGAGTTTCAGAAAAAGACTGGGAAGGCTAAACAAATCGACAAGGGACAGCAAGACTGTCAGTTTCTTTTTAATTTAATTCTATTTCCTTTGTCAGAGTCAACTACAGTTATTTAAAGTTTCTGTTAGGTAATTTTAATTAGTTTATTTTATTGTAGCTGTCAATGAAGATTGTAATAAGTAGAATTAGTTTATTTCAAATAATGTACACAGTCACCTTTGTGGGGCCAGTGACAGAGTAGTTAGAAGTCAGGTTCACAACTGACAAACAAGAAACTGAATGAACTTATTTATCTAACTGTTTGTAAACGGGTAAGGGGAGACAGTTACCAACCGAATCATCTCGGTGGTACAAAAGACCAAATCAAATGCATTACGGGGGTTGAGTTCAGCAGCTAAGAAATCAAGAAGAGAAACATTATTATTATACAGAAAGACAGAACTTCATTCCTCTTATGTATTTTCCTCATTTAGAAATTATTGTACACGACAGAATGAACCTACATTCTGAGTAATCTTTATTTCTGAGAATTCGAAATTTTATGTACATCACTGTAATCAAAATAACAGTATCGAAAGACATTAACCTACAGCAAATATATGTAAACAATTGCAGAGGTAAGTGAATATGCAGGTGAACAATTACAAGGAGTAGTTTCAAGTTACCGCGCGTAGAATAACAGCATACAAAGCAACAGCCATAGCTAACCGAGTATGGAGTGAGACGCATGTAAACGACAACAATTAACCAAAGAAAGGAGCGAACGAACGTGAGGTCTCCAGACCAAGTCCGGGTAAGGAACCAAACCCAAAACAATTGAATACGAATTCGAAGATTTACAAACATAAATATATTATAAATGTTGGTCTGTGCCAAAATAGATAAGTTACAGTCAAATACATGACGAGGGTCGAACCCTCTTCGCTTTAAACAAGCGTAACCAAAAAAATACCGAGACCATACATATTATACAGACGAGTAACAGACCCTAACGGAAGCCGAAGCCTACAGTAAACTGGTACAGATGAATAGTGCCATATAAGGCCAAAGACCTTAGGGTTTTAAGGACTGATATCATACAGAGTTACAGGTAAATGAAATACCAAAATAAATAACAAACAGAAGACGTAGAGCTACCCGGGAACGTGAGACCATCGACTATTGCAGATGTCCACAGTGCCGCCACCTGTAACAGTCAACAAACAAAGCCACAGAGTTAGGGCTTGAGGGAAAAACAAAAATCCTGAAACTTACAAGTACCATAGCCTTACCAGAATAAAGAAATAAAACAAATGCAGGGGTAAGGGTTTGCGAGAAGGGAGATTACATACCTGAAGGTGGACGGACTCCATGTCACCGAGAACCCACCTGACCACAGAGGAGCCAGACAGGTTAGCAAAGACCCAATAAGCAAAAACGAGTTTATAACAGGGAAAATCAACTTACCAGTTGGAAGAATTGAATGTCCGATGCCGAGAGCAACAGGCCTTCGAGCATACGCTGTTCTTGAGCAGAACGAGGTCACTCAGGCGGATAAATAACCAGAGAACCACCATATGTGAACAAACAGACCAGCAACCTCAGATAAGGAGCAAGTTGACAGAGAGACCGAGAAAAAAACCAACGACAGAGACGCGGAACAGAGCTAAAAATACCAGAGCAAACGAGAAACAAAGGTACCGACGGAACCACAGTGGAAAACCACATCCTCAGACAAGAAAATCACTAAACGTGACCAAATACCGATAATTTCCTCCAACACAGGGCCGAGCCAAAACTAGTTGCAGAGCGTCGAGTTCACAACATCAAAATGACCAGAAGCACGAAAGACATCAACCAAAAACAGGAACGGGAGAATTAGGGTTAACCCTTAATCGAGGCGGACAGGTGTAAGCTGGAGGAGCAGCGAAGTACCATGTTAGGTCAGCAGGTACAGGGATAATAAATTGCAGGCCTAATCAAAACCGATTAAAAATCACCCATAATCAATTTACCAAATCCGGAGGTACCGTGTTGAGTGAGTCGAGGCAGGGCCACGTGGACGGGCCACATCATCATCGACGACTGAATCCAAAGATGGCTGCTCATCCTTCTCCAACAAGGGCTCTACATGAGCCTCCAACTTCTCCTTCATAGACAACCCATCATGCAAGACATCCTCACCCTTCAGCAGTGGGAGCAAATTGGGAATCAATTTGTATTCAATTTAATGTCATACATACCACTAATAATCAACCATCCAACAGTGACAAGAATTGGAGATTGGGAATACAAACCAATAGGAGTATACCTTTTACAGTGCATTTTATGTGGGATGCTCTGGTCGGACTCATGAGAAGGAAGGTCGAAAAAGAGCAAATAGTATCAATCCTCGTTCATCCAGCCCCACATCTTATTTTGTTAGTAAGGAACCGAACATGGCTTGGAGATTGGGAATACCAGCAAACAATGGAGAAAAGGGATGGATGTAGGTCACTATTGCAACATCAAAGTGGTAGCAGCAATGCAAATAATTCTACCACAGAAATAGTCATCCAAATGCATACTCTTTTTAGACCAAAATACATAGAAATCAGAAATGGAATATCAGCATTGAACAATCAGATCAATTGTCCAGCGTGGGGAAGGAATTTGAAGCTCTTTTAAGCAGAAATAAACGTCCCTTTTGTGAAGTATGTTGCCACCCTCTTGTTGCATTATTCAACTTGTTAGGATGGCGCTTAAATGCTTAATATATACAGCCAACAAAGAGTGAAATTAGTCCACAATTACACCTGACCAGTGATGAGGAAGATCACTCTGCTCCAACAAGATAGCAGCCCAATGAAGATTAATTCTGGAAACAATATATCATTCTTTTGAGCAATTATCCCTCCCAGGATTTTGCAATATTGCAACCTCCATAAACTATTGTTAATGCACAGGAAACTTGGCCTCATAGAATACTATTAAAGCACCAACGATTTGACTTCAAAAACCCTTTTCTCATGCACCAAGAATTTGGCCTTTCTCCAAGAATTCGGCCTTTCAGGTTTTCTGAGGAATTCATGGCAGTATTGCTCTTGAAACCCTCGGTCCACCAAGAGGAAAAATACAGCTCCAAAGAAGAACAACTGGTCTCTGTGTAGGCTATTCGAACTAGCTTCAAATTTTGGAGGAAAGTAGTTCTTGGCCTCTTTATAATTGTCTGCTCAAATTAAAAATTCAGCCTCTTAGTATTTGTAGGAAAGTCTTGCAAACTAAATCACAACACTAATAATCTCTTGCAAATAAGAGTCTCATCAAATCTCCAAATGATAATCCAAAAACCAAACTAATAAGCTCCAATGGAAGATCTGAAGTTATCTTCCCTAAAGTAACTAGGGTGGCACTTGAAGTCCACTGAAATTAGCTATTGAGTTTTGCTTGAAATTCTTGAAACTAGCTTGAGCTTCTTCAAAATGTCAAATAGAAATGATAGAATATAATAAGATCATTCACAATTGAGTTCGTCCTTTTACAGTTCCTCATTGAGCCTACCTCTAGCATCTAGATCCTCCTCCTTTTTCCTATTATTTTATTGGTGGGGCCCAATTTCCACTAAGAGACATTTTGTGGCCATTTTGAATAAAATAATGTTTCCTCTTTTATCACTAAATTATTATTTGCTGCCAATTTCCAATAAAATAGTAATTTTTTCCATCCTCCAATAAAATATTTTTTGCTGCCATTCTCCATTAAAATATTAATTTTCCTTCCTGCTCTAATAGTTTAACCTCTTCCCCACCCAATAAAAACATCCTTTACATATTTGTTCAACCCCCTCCCCACCCAATCCTGAGATTTAGGGGCGGGGCTGCAAGCTGGAAAATATATAATGTTATTCAATATTACATATTGAGCTTGAGACATCCTACTCACAACCCAAAGATCCATAAGAATGTTGGCGAAATCCTACTCACAATATAATTATAACAATTGAGACCTAAAGGCTATTTTTAGGCAGCCAGATCTAATCTAAGGAAGACCCAGGATCAGTCCATTCCATTAAAATAATAATTTCTCCCCTTTCTCACAAAATAATATTTTCCCCTTTTTTAATATTATCCGAAAATTGGCAAAAATCCTAAGCGATTTTTGCACGCACAAAAATTGGGAACATTACATGTTGTATGCACAATTAAGGTATGCTTCGAACTTGCTTATCTACCTACTCTCTCTAAGCTCAGATCCCATCTAGTACAATATGGCTCGACTCAAATCATTGATTCTGGGAGAGTCCTCTTGTCTTACACTTTGCTTCAATATTCCACTACTTTCATCTACTGCTTGAGCCTTGGCAGCCTTTACTATGTATCTGCAATCTCAATAGGAGTACATGGAAGAACAATTATAACCAAGCAAAGGATATAAAGGCAAGAGGTTAACTAATAGTAAAACAATAACAATAATAATCAAGGAAGAGAGATATACGTTACTTATCTTTTTGAGGATTATAGGAGATTGTGAGCTCCCTCTTGAACTTAGCCTTCTTGCATCCATCTTGAAGATTTATCAACCTCGCTCTCATCATCAGCATGATGTCATTCCTTC
Organism: Pinus taeda; assembly: GCA_000404065.3. Classification (NCBI taxonomy): domain Eukaryota; kingdom Viridiplantae; phylum Streptophyta; class Pinopsida; order Pinales; family Pinaceae; genus Pinus; species Pinus taeda. Next base: position 77,510 of record APFE031515420.1, read on the forward strand.
CTTGCATGAGCTAGGGTTTCTTCCTTTAGTGGAAACATGGATTTAGGTCTAGCTCTAAGGTTTTCTTAACAAACCCTAGGGTTTTCTTATCGAGTCTTCTAGACTACTAGGGTTTACAAACCCTAGACTTCGAACCTTATCTCAACCTTCACCATATGTACAAAACCCAAATGCACAAAACCATAAAATTTTGACATAATAGTCCATTCTAGCATATGACCCCATCTAACAGCATATGTAGGGCATATTTCATGGTTCATAGCATCAATGCGATACTTGCTTCTGAACACACTCTGAAATGCAATTCAACATTGCCAAAGGAAAACATAGGTCCCCAAATCTCTAGTCCAATGAAAAACATTTCAAGTTGCCAAATATTTAGACCATTGTACTAAACAATGGCACAATTAGGTATACAAGGATAAGGAAAAGGTTTTCTTGAAAGGTATGATCAACAGTAGGAGCCATAAACCTTCAAACGACCCTAAGTTGGAGCTTGAATGCAAAATTAAGGTTTTTCGACCATTAGAATTGCCTAAGGATGATTATTTCAGCATTAGGGAAGCACTTTCAACCATGCAAATTGTTAGATAATGACTTCAAATCAGCTCAATGTCCAAGCCCTAGATCAATTCAACCTGAAACCCTAACCCTAGTAGCTTCACTTGAAGGGTCGAAATTTTAGGGAGAGAGGAAAAAGGTTTTATGATTTTGATCATCAATATGGATGTTAATGTCTTCTATCTACTTGGGTGATGGAGTCTTAGGGTTTTTGGCCATGGAAATATCAAACTTGAAGGTAGTAAGGGGTACAACCAAAGGTTTTCACTTTCTAACCCTAACTATCACTTTATGAAGGGATAAATTTACTAGATAAAGTCTCTCTAAGAGGTTCTCTAGGGAGTCCAATGATACAAAATTTATTAAGCATTTCATAGAAATATAAGCATTTAGACATGGAACATAGAAACCCTACAATATTCATTACATGCAATAATCATGAAAGTCATTAAGCAAAAAGTACTCACAAGAGATTCAAGAACAAGCCTTCTTTATCCCAAAATGATGTCTCCACTACAAGCACTAGTCTCCAATAGCCAAAAATCCACAAAATATCACATCTCCACAAAGTAGCGAAATACAAATAGCTAGGCTGAGTTCTCTGGGAGAGGCTGGGTTTTTACGCAAGGAATGGTGAACAAAATGAAAAAGAAGATCCTCCACTAATTTCTAACAAAAATCCCATACACAAGTTTGAATTTTCAGTGGACAAAAGTAAAATTGGGTTACAAGCCAACCCACTATCTTTACAACGTAATATGCCGAGATAAGCATACATGTGTGTGACATAAACCTAAAAAGGTGATGAATTCATGTTGTTTTTGGGCTCCCAATGATCCATCAAGGTGAATACAAGGCTCAAAAATGTCTCCAAGCATCATGATCATCCTCCATCTGAGAGAAATTCCCAAATCATACATCATAGTAGCTCCAAGGGTCGAAAATCTAGTTGTGGGTGCTAGACATCATCTCCATCGGTTTCAGGTGAGCAATGTGGTGCCTCATATCTCTAGAATTAGGGCTCCAGCAGGTGGAACAAGCCCTCCTCAATCATATTAAGGACGACCATCCTCCTCTAAGCCTTGGATCATGGCATGCGTAGCAAGTACAGTCAAGGCTAGCTTAGGAGCATGTTTGGTCCATTGGTACATCATCAAAGATCCTCCATGCTAGGCATGAGAAGCCCAATGTTCTTGCTCCTTAGGTTGCTCTAGGATGTATATCAACTGCTCAAGTCATCAAAAGGCCCAATGCTTTGCTAAAGTGGGAAACATTGCATTGTTACGTCATCATGCTATCTAAAATGTAGGATATTGCTTAGGAATTATGAGTGGGGTGCCCTCAAAGCCTCTAATGCTTTGGATCACTTTTCAAAATCAACTCAAATTCAAGTGAAAGCGACTATTCATTAGAGACTAAGATCATAAATGCATCTAAGTGGACCATACTTAAGTGTTTAAGGCATATTAATACTTCAAATTAAGATCACCTTGAAATATTTTGCTAGACCAAGTCCCATAAAGGTGTTCCCTACCTTTGTAAGGGTGGCTAAGTATTCAACTCTATTAGGTGCTTCTAGCCTCTAAGGGGAGGTGGCATTTCCAAGGTTAACCTTTCAATCATTAGGTATTGGTGTAAGTGGCAATGGAAGGGAAGAACATTCATGGCCAAGTGCCATGGTCAACAAACCAACTAATGGGAGTCCACATCTTGAGTGTGTAGATGTAATGGAGGGAGAAATCATGGATGCATGAGTTACCCTACTCATCTTGCTTTTCCTACCCCTTTAGTGCACCTTTAATTCTTTTTTATAATAATTTGTATTTTGGTGCAAAGATCAAGGGTCAAAGCTTGATTTTTATAATAGAACATATAATTTGCCCCTTAAGATGTGGTGGTTTGTCACTAATTAGGGTTGGAAAATGAAAGGGTTCCTTTGATGAGATGGAGCATAAAGTACTTAGGAACTAGGTGATGGCTAATGAGAAGGGTAGAGATCATGCTACGCTTTTCCCCACACACTAAATTATGTCCTGGACATCTTTTGCATATTTATCTTCTTTTCTTTCATTGTCTCCCTATTGTGCCTTTCTATTATTTTCGCTACATCAACCTCCAAAGAAATATTTTTCGTTCCTACTCAAAGATGTGGATAAGAGAGCACCAAATCCCAATGAATAAATGGAAGTTGAACCCGAAGAATGGATATGGTACCAAGGGCTTATAATGTGATGTGGAAGGTGTTATGTATGGTAAAGGGAGAATGAACATCTTATTTCAAATCCAGGTCTTCCAAGTAGTGTCCCTCCTAGAACCCTAAGGCCTTAGGGGAGGTCCTATTGGACTAGGGATAAAAATTAACCCCCTTAGTAAAGTGAGAAACAAATTTGGATGGTGATAGGTATTGTGACTGGTGAAAATGGTGGAGGAGCTGGAATATCATCGTAATCAAGCTAATGTCTAGCACTTCTGACTTGTCGGATATCCAAAGTAGGAGACATTTTTTTCTCCCAAGGGTTACCCATTTTGGTGGGTAACACCACTCCTCTATTTTTATTTTATGTGCTAGAATAGGTGAAGAAAGATGACATGATTGGAATTGAGGAAGTGAACTATTTTATGTTCTTTTAGAATCACATATGAAAAAATGTGAAGCATGGAGCTAGATCCTCTAAAACAAGAACAAATACAACCTTGGTCAATAGACCCTCTCTTTTTGGCCAAAGTTCTTTTATTCATATTTCCATTGGACCTTGCCTGACTTAAGTTATCTCTTTAGCCAAGCTATCCTTTGAACAGTGGGAAGTAATCTAGGTCACACATTATTTTGTTATAATTTTGGTTACTGTCATTTCTCTATGATCATTGTCAATCTAGTTCATCCTTTTGATGGCTCCTTTTGGGTTGAAGCCATTGTTAGTGAATTGGAATTACTCTTCCATGGGAAAATCCCTTCTTTCCCTTTTTGTCTTTCTTTCATGGGAGATTTATTATCCTTATCAGTATTTTGACCTTCCGAATTCTTACATTAGTGAGTGCTTTGTTAGCTTTTGGCGTTGTTCCAAAAGTGTTTTCAGATAGCTAGGAGAGTGCTAGGCCTCCTGGTTCATAGGATATGTTTGATGGATATATGGATGGGTTAGTTTGGATGGATAATTGATCTTGTTTAGAGTGCTAGCATGATGCATTTACCTAGGAGGTTGTTATCCTAATCAACATTATGACTAATCCATTGGGTGCACACAATGGGGGAGTTAGTTGTTTGATTAGGAGAGATACCTACCTTGGAGGAGGAGTTCTAGACACCTAGCCATATGGAGTTTGGAAACTTGACTTGAGGATGCTTGATTCAAGGATCATACTTCATGGAGATTGAGCATGGACCTCGATACATATATTGAGAAACATTATAGCATAATAACCTTCACACACATGTTGAGGTGTGTTGAAAAAAAAAGGGAATTCGATACATAACTATAGGAGGAATGCCTTCAATGAGGACACTCAGAGAATGAAATACCATGGAAATACCATGGGAGGGGAATGGTGTTGGTCTAAAAATGTGTTGGAGAGTGCACCATCTTAGAGGAGGGGGAATCTAGCCCAAGAAGGATCACACTTGGATTGTGTACTGTCATCACTCGGATTGTACAAGCACCGCGAAAACCACTTAGGGCGGTGGTTGTCACTCTATTCCTCGCCCCTGTTCTAGTTGTCTCCCAATAGCAAGCTATGGGGGGTAGTCACTTAGGAATGAGGTGAAGGAAAACAAGTTTGAAACCAACTTGTTTGGGAGACATGGGTGAGTGGCCCAGTTACTTGGTTAAATTTAACAAGATTAATTATTAGATTGGATTTTAAGTATGAGATCAGTGCCATAATGGAGTCACAATTCTAGTTTATGGTAAGTTGAAACCAAGTGACTAGATGGACACTCACTACTTGAATAATTAACTAACCTATATGATATTCAAGTCCTAGGACCTATGTGAGATGTAGTGATCTTGGTTGATTTTAATTATATGCCTAATCTAAGTATGACCTTCCCTTAACTATTTTGAAGCTAGGATCCAAGGTAGGTTGTGGGAAGGAGGCCAACAAGAAGCGGGCTATGGATGATTAACGATACTTTCTGTTGTGCTCCTATCACCCAATGCCTCCGATGTTGCATAGACTGTGGCTCTAACAACTCCAAGGTCACCATGTTAACACCAAAGAGTTTCCAAGCCCCTCAATCTAGGTGAGAAGGGTTGCCCCAGATTTCTATCAACCTAGCTGTTGTAGCACCATTTATCACTTTTGGTATTTGTGATGCTTTGTTTATGGCCTAGGGCAACCCCTCCTTCTAGACTTGGTCAAAATATATAAAAAACAATGTTTTTTTCCCTGTACGCTATTTTGCCCTGAGCTAAAAGCGTGTACAAACGGGTCAGTCAATACCCAATCCATGTATATGTATTAAAACACTTAAAAAAATTAAATTTCCTTAATTATGGGTGGAGTTCACGGGTTTTACCTATTGATTACCTCCTATTTCCCATGGCCCAATTGTTTCCCAACTAAAAAACTAATTGGGAGAGGTATAAATACACCTCTATGGGAAGGCCTTAAGGAGGAGAAGAGATAGAGTTATTATACTAAGATTATCCCTGACTGAGTTTGATAAATCCTTGTGCTTCATGCACTTCCCCAAGCTTTAGGAAACCCTTGTTTCCTTGATTATAGATATCCTTCCTTTTTCTTGAGATATCATGGTGTTGGTGATGGAAGAGGATTGTTGAAGGCTGGGATAAGACGAATCCGGAGGACTGTTCCGCCTGGAGCCAAAAGAAGAAGACTTAGGTGAATTCTCTCCATGTTATTATAGATTACTGCAACAAAAGAAATGTTGTCTTGTTTTCGAAATCAAATATGTTTATGCATCAAATTATGTTTTAATTCATATATGAATGTTGTTTTGATGTATTATCAATCATTTGTTTATATGATATAAAGTCAATTTCGTGAATATGCTTTACCTCTATATTGTTATGTATGTTCGAATTCAATGATTTTCAGGTTTAAATAACATCAGAAATTGCAGAGGGTTTGAACCCTACAGAACCTACTCGAACGAAGGAAATCCGAGTATGGTCACTCTTACGTAGTTTGATTATATAAGAATTTTGCCTGAGTTGTATGAGTATTTCTTGTTGTAGTTTGCTTCTGCTCTGTTGGGGTTCTAACCCAAAGTCTTAGGGTGCTTCCACCCGAAACAGAATTGGCGGATCCACTGCGGAAAACAATCTTGTTATTCCTAGTTTGGGTTGTTCATTATCAATCAGGGCTCAGTCTTTGGTTTTCTTTTTGTTATAGTCTTATTTGGTCTACTAGAGTCCCAGGCCTTAAGTCTGATCTTTTGGATTAGGCTTTGTTTTTTATTTTTTCTTCTAACCCTTTGTATATGCTCTTTACTTTGTTTACAGTAGCATATACACGCTTGCTTATGTAAAGTGAACCTGCATATACGCGAGTTTCCTGTGTCAGAAGCGTGTGTGCACGCTACTGTGTTTGAACATAGTAGTATGCAAGTTTTTGCATTGTTTTTTCAAATCTCTCTGCCTAGATAGATTTGTTGCTTGGTCTTTTCAGTCTGTGTGTGGTCAGTTGTTGTCTGAAGAATTTAATTATTCTGCAAGCTTACTGTTTCAAAGTCTCTTCCTCATTGAAAAGATTGGGCCTAGGTTTGATTCTTTAGCGAGTTTGTAATTTGTGTTTTGGCACACAAGACTTCGTTCAGAAGTTCTTGATTGTTTTGGTCCTCCAAAACATGAAATTTTTTCAGTTTCAATGTCAAGCTCGAATTTCGAATCTACTTGCTTTGCTTTCCTTCGTTTTGTGGCCTCATAGCTTTTCTTGCTTTCTGAAAGTCTTTTTGACGAATTTGGAAGTATTCTTTCCTGGCTTCTAGGTCAGTTTTTCAAGCTCTTTGGTACTATTTCGGTCATTTTGTACAAGTTTAAGTCTTTTTGCTCAAGTTTTCGTTCATTTTTGAGTTAGTAACTTGCAAAGACTCCTTGTGCTCTCTTTTTGATCTTTGAGTTTTAGTAGCATTTTAGGTGATTTCAAAAAGTTGTTTTGGTTGCTTCTTTTAAAAATAAAAGATCTTAGAAAACTTTGTTTTTGTTTTTCTTTTGCCGAAGTTTGGTTTTTGGTTTCTTTTTGTTGTTGAAAGCGAATTGCGATATTTTACAATTTGTCCTTCTTGTTTGGAGAAAATTGTCTTCAAAATTTGTATTCTCTTCAGTACTTGAGTTGGCTCATTGTTAGTTATAAACAATTGCGTTTTCTTTATGAGTGTTATTTAGGATCTTGCATTTCCATCATATCTTGCATTTGGGTAGTTTGCATTGTTAAAGCATTCATAGTCTTTTAGTTTTTTAGTGTGTGAAGTCTGTTTCAAGAAAAGAAGAGAAAAATACTTTGCTTTTTAGAAGTTTCGTAGAACCCGTGTAGAGATCTCTTTCATTGAAGAAAAAATGATTGCATTCATGTAAATAGTTTTTCATTGATTTTTGTTGCGTCCTACAAACACCATTGGTTTCACTCCCATCTACACCCTTGACTTAAAGAACAACCACTAAAATCAAGCGATTAATTAAAATAAACTAGAACTTTTCTATTGTCATCAGAATACACCAACAAGTTTAGGTTTATTGGGGCCTTGGATTAGGTGAGAGGAGAGTTAACTCTCCAAGGCCATTCAATTACAAAACATAGAAGTTTGATTAATGAGCGAAATCCAATAGTGTTGAGGAATTCACATCCAGCATGAGTTAGACCGTGGGAGATACATTAGTACCTACAACATTAGTATCTTGGATAGCTGTTGGTTGGTTACACTTTGAGTCCGTGGGAGATCCATCAGTACACTTGAAATATTGCCTTCTTGTTACTAGTGCGTGGTTGATACTATTGCTTGCCTGAAACCGGGAAAGCTCCGTAACTGGGAGTAAAGCACGAGGGAGAGTGAAGATAAGGACGAAAGGTACCCCATCTCTTACTTCTCGGATCCCACCTCACGACTGTTCCTCCCGGCTTCTGATACGAGTTGGTGACCATAATTGCCTATCCTAGGGACCACACAAGGGGCTGCAAAGGGTAATCCGTGGCACCTGAGGTTGACGTTTTATCACGTTCAACAGTACTTCTGGAGGGCACCTTTGCGAAGCTTGGGGGCTTGCATCGACAAAGGTTGTTGTCTGGAGGTCAGCGTAACTACCTCTGATACCTTCACTAGTAGACCTGGGGCGTAATTACCCCAGTCTATTTTTGAAGGCCCTTGTTATTAAATTTATTGTATTTTGGTGTTCGGTCCTAATCACCCGGAGTGGAAATACTTGAGAGTTGTTTGATTGCTGATATCTTTAGGGACTTTTTAGTGAGTGTTCTTTGCTCCTAGTTGGCTTAGCTTTATAATTTTTTGAGTCTTTAAGTGTTAAAATTGGAAACTAGGGCCAAACTCCATGTGGGTCATCTTATTTATGGCAGCTAATATTTTTATTGGATCCCTCTCATTGAGAGGTGTAGGATTGATCTAAAGATCATCCGATTCCGGCAAGTATTCATGGAGTTATGAATTTATTTGTGTTATAAGACATTGTCAAGTCAGCCAACATCTTGAGTAGGCTCAGAAGTTCAATAAACATGTATATTCATCATCTACATTTTAGTATAAATAGAAGAGGATTTGAAGTCATTTGCATAGACCCTTCATGTGATCTCCTCCCCACGTCTTGGGTTTTTGGAGAAGGAGAGACACTAAAGAATACGCTGGCCTAGTATGATGATGCCCTAATCCAACACAGTGATAAAGACTCATTAACACGCAATCAATAAAGGTCCATATGCAGTCATGGAAACTTCTCATACGTTGTTCATGGTGAATCTCTATACGTTGTTCGAGGAAATCTGATACAATGTTCATGGTGAATCTCTATACGGTGTTCAAGGAAACCTGATACATGCTAAAACCCTATACACTATTCATGGTGAATCTTTATACATTGTTCAAGGAAACCTGATATGTTCATGGTGAATCTCTACACGCTGTTCAAGGAAACCTGATACATGGTGAAACCCTATATGCTGTTCATGGAAACCTGATACGTTGTTCATGGGAAACCTTATACACTATATGTTGTTCATGGTCAAACCTTATGTGTTGTTCTTGAAGACATTTATACGCAGGGCTCCTTACACGCAGTTCCTAAAAGACATTCATACGCAGTCATGGTAACATCTTATAGGCTGTTCATGAGACACCTCATACGCTGTTCATGTAACACCTTACACGCTATTCTTGAAGACATTCATACACAGGGCATAGAGATATTTATACATAGTCATGAAGACTCATTCATGGAGATAGTTATATGCAGTCAATGGAGACTCTATACGAAGCCATGGAAACATTTATATGCAGGTCATGGAGACATCTATACGTTGTCATGGAGACACCTTATACACAGTCATAGAGACATCCATACACTGTCATGGTGACATAACTGTCTCAGGCATACTTGTGAAGACAAGAGTCTTGAAGTGACACTCTTTGTCTCAGCCTACTCTCTAGATACAGTAATAGTCCCAAGGACTCCAGTGATCCCACAAAAATGCACTTTCATGACCTCGGCATAGTGATCTTAGTCATAATAAAGAATGACAAGAATATCATGATGTTACATAATCTATAGCAGGTGCAGTTGCAAGGCTTGAAGAATATGTAGAGACCACCTCTGTAGCAATCTCAGTAATGAGCAACATGATGATGAATAGGGCTACAAGATGATAGAAGATGTAGTATAATGAATAGCATGATGATGAGAGCATATGAGAGCAGCTCATTCATCAAGGTTCAACATTGTGACAGTACAACATGGTGTCACACGGTTATGTGCAGCAAACGGACGAAAGGCAGCACTATGATAGGTGAAGGAGTCACCTTCGAGAATCAGTTGAAGCAATATGTCTTCAACTGATCTCATGCGATATCAAAAGTCAAAATATTGACTTCTATTGTAAATGTACGATCTCTCTTACTTTCTCTGCTGAACTTTGAAGGACATAAAAGAAGAATTGATCAAGGGTTTCCCCACATTGGGGTTTGTCCCTGGCTAGCACCACATCTTGTGTCCTCTTGTCTTGGCTTGTCTTCTGCGATTTATGTTTATGTTCTCTCTGCAATTTACTTTAACGCTGATGTGATTGCTAATCTAGAAAAGATATTGAGTTAACTGTGAAAATTGAAATAAATTGCTCTAAACGTAGAACATACCTAAAATTAACATGGTATTAGAGTTGAGGTGAAGACAATGCCCAAGAAAGAGTAAAAGAGCAATCATCAAAGATAGTTGGGACAGGACAAAAGGATCAATGGGTTCCTTATCCCTCTCTAAATTCACCAAGGGTGAAGTCGAAGCAGAGAATATTATTAGAATGGTGTTGTGGAGGTTTCTGATGGCCTACCTTAAGATCACTTCATCGCAAGGCCGGATCTCAGGGTGGAAGGAAAGATAGATAACTAGTTCGGCCATTATGCAAAGGAGTATCCGAATGGCAGGGACACATCACTTGATGATGATAACAATCATTCCAAGGATTGATCAAAGGAATGACATGTAATATAGGTCATCAAGGAAATGACCGACTCTTCATAGAAAGCAAGGAACCCCAGGTATGAAGAATCAAATGTTGTTTCTGATAAGATAAAGAAGCATTATCTTGTATTGGTCCTCTCTTTCAGATTCTTTGGGCATTTGGCTTACTGATTGTAATGCTTGAAGGCACTTCATCAGATAGAAGGGTGCACTCTCTAATTTGGTAGAGATGGAAACAATCATGGGATTATACTTGGAGCCGATGCCACCTATCCCGAAAAGGGTGTAGGGAATGTTACCTCTTAATTGAATGTGGGCAACTCGATTCAATTATAAAATGTCTTTTTAGTACATGATCGCAAGAAGAACGTGGTGTCCATTTCAGCATTGGAAGTCGAAGTTTTCAAGGTGGCACTCGTCGATGGAAAGGTACGTGTTTGAAAATAGAATTTTCAAAGATGTTTTTGAGTTCAGGGTTGTATCAAGTTACAGGAGGTCCACTAGGGACCATTTCCATTGACACATAGCACCAGAGGTCTGTGAGTCAGATGGTGACAGGGAAGCCTAAATTCAAAAAGAACATGAAAGTATATGTCTCAGATGAACCGAAGGAAAATATTACAAGGGGACCATTCCCCTCATGTAGCAAGTCCATAGGTGTGGAACAACCCGAGGGGTTTGAGATTGATAATCAAGAATCTCGTGGAAGAAAGCCCTCTATGGCTTGAAGCAAACACCCCGGGCGTAGTATGAGAGGACCGATAGCTGTCTAATAAGGTTGAATTTCACTAGGAGTGAAACTGATCCAAAGCATTCGGAGGTTGTGGATGATAGACCTCTCACACCAGCACCTTATGAGGATGACATATTTCTAACAAGTGTAGACCCTCTCATTTGCAGAAGTAAGAGGGAGTTGGATTCCGAATGTGGAATGATAAATTGCTAGCCTGTGACTACCTCGAGGAGATTAACTTTCAGAAGTTATATGGTAGTGATGTCGGACCAGATTTGGGAAATGCCTCTGAGTTTCATAAACTCATTCGCATTGATGTTCTTGGTGAACTTCTGTCTGGACATATGTTTTGCAGTAGGCTGGAAACTATTTTTGGTTGAGGCCCTCACTGTATTGGTCCAAGAATCCGTCTGAGATATCTTCACGCATAATCTCCCATGGATTGAGATACATTGCTGGGAAATATGAAAACGCATGTTATTCGAGTGACTGGCGGCAGTGGAGGAACACTAGAGCACTTCTCCAGTGCCAGTTTCTCTTGGATTGCTTCGATATATGGATGAGAAGGAAGAAGAAGTCGGTCGTTATAACTACAACTTCAGTGAAGCTGTTTGTACACCATGATGATACCACTGTGATCTCTGTGACAACCAAGGTAGGATTCGATTATTGAGGAATCTCGTATTCGATGATTGTCCAATAGATAGACCATCAGATACTGTCTATCTGGGGATATGGTAAGTCGATGAGCAGGAGGCTCCATCACACTGAGACTGATGTACAGGTTGCATACACTCTTCATGTGATATCCTCTCCACGTCTTAGGTTTTTGGAGAAGAAGAGACACTAAAGAATACGCTGGCCTAGTATGATGATGCCCTAATCCAATACAGTCATAAAGACTTATTAACATGCAGTCAATAAAATTCCATACTCAGTTATGAAAACTTCTCATATGCTGTTCATGGTGAATCTCTATACACTGTTCAAGGAAACCTGATACGCTGTTCATGGTGAATCTCTATACGTTGTTCAAGGAAACTTGATACATGGTGAAACCCTATACACTGTTCATGGTGAATCTCTATACGTTGTTCAAGGAAACCTGATACGCTGTTCATGGTGAATCTCTACACGCTGTTCAAGGAAACCTGATACATGGTGAAACCCTATACGTTGTTCATGGAAACCTGATACGTTGTTCATGGGAAACCCTATACACCATACACTATTTATGGTGAGACCTTATGCGCTATTCTTGAAGACATTTATACGCAGGGCTCCTTACACGCAGTTCATAAAAGACATTCATATGCACACATGGTAACATCTTATATGTTGTTCATGAGATACCTCATACGATGTTCATGTAACACCTTACACGCTGTTCTTGAAGACATTTATACACAGGGCATAGAGATATTTATACGCAGTCATGAAGACTCATTCATCGAGACAGTTATATGCAGCCAATGGAGACTCTATACAAAGCCATGGAAACATTTATATGCAAGTCATGGAGACATCTATACGTTGTCATGGAGACACCTTATACACAGTCATGGAGACATCCGTACATTATCATGGAGACATAACTGTCTCAGGCATACTTATGAAGACAAGAGTCTTGAAGTGACACTCTTTGTCTCAGCCTACTCTCTAGATACAGTTATGGTCCCAAGGACTCAGTGACCCCACAGAAATGCACTTTCATGACTTCGTCATAGTGATCTCAGTCATAATAAAGAATGACAAGAATATCATGATGTTACATAATCTACAGCAGGTGCAGTTGCAAGGCTTGAAGAATATGCAGAGACCACCTCTGTAGCAATCTCAGTAAGGAGCAGCATGATGATGAATAGGGCTACAAGATGATAGAATATGTAGTATAATGAGTTGCATGATGATGAGAGTAGATGAGAGCAACTCATTCATCAAGGTTCAACACTGTGACAGTACAACATGGTGTCACACAGTTATGTGCAGCAAATGGACGAAAGGCAACACTATGATAGGTGAAGGAGTCACCTTAGAGAATCATTGGAAGCAATATGTGTTCAATTGATCTCATGCGATATCAAAAGTCAAAATATTGACTTCTATTGTAGATGTACAATCTCTCTCACTTTCTCTGCTGAATTTTGAAGAACATAAAAGAAGAATTGATCAAGGGTTTCCCCACATTGGGGTTTTTCCCTGTCTAGTGCCACATTTTGTGTCCTCTTGTCTTGGCTTGTCTTCTTCGATTTATGTTTATGTTCTATCTACAGTTTAATTTAATGCTGATGTGATTGCTAATCTAGAAAAGATATTGAACTAACTGTGAAAATTGAAATAAATTGCTCTAAGCATAGAACATACCTAAAATTAACATTAAGTAGATCTTTTAAATAATTCAAAGTGGTTGACCGACCATCTTGACGGTCTAGGAGACTTCGTGGCTATCACCTACGAGTCGTGACCCTTTTCCTAGAAGGCGTAGAAGTGATTCTACCAGTGGTTTTCAATCAGTGGCAGCAGGAGCATCAGAGATTGATCCTTTGCTTGGGGTCATTGATTCACAAGATAGACCTGGCACCAGTAGAGAGTTAGAGAGGAACACACTAGTTCTTTCTTGAGTACTTTTTCAGTCGGAAGATAATATCGAAGTTGAAGATATTTTAGAGTCAGTTGCAGCTCTGAATTCTCCTCTTCCTCCTGATCATCTAGACTTTCTATTGTACGTCGGAACTCTGGCTCATAGGCCTTAAAGCCTAAGTTTACATCCATCTATTCTTTCGATGACCACTGCTGGAAGCATGGCATCTATGACGAGTGTTGTGAGCATGCAGACTCCCATATCTGTACGAGGAGGAACTATTTCCATCCCTTCTATTACTCCAACACGGCTATATTTGGGTCTGCTTCCATTCCATCAACGAGTGGAAGTTCTCAGGCTACCGCATCCGGTTTTGGATTTTTCCCTTATGGAATGCCGTCTCACAGGATTCCTTTAGTTCCCTTGAACATACCATCGACTACCTCTACATCCATGATGAGTGGATCAAATTATTTTCAGGGTTTCCCATTTAGAAGTGGTCATATGCCACATTCCAATTCAACGGTAGGGTCAATGCCTTTTCCTTTTACAAGTCAAGGTAATAACCCGTTCCAGAGTTGGACAAACCCTGCGATTAGTGGGATAGGAGTCGGGAATCGATTTTTCGGCCAACAAGGGAATGTGTCGTATTCTTCAGTTAATTCGTTTCAGAATTTTCCACCTTTTGCTAATGCATGGAATGTTGGAAATAATACTGAGGGGGGGGCGGTGTGAATCAATATTAACAAATCAATAATATTTTCATTTCCATTATTAGATTCATATACACTACTTCATTTAAGACTACCTGCGTGTATATGCAACTGTGTTTAATGCAACTAGCGTATATCCAGTAAAATTATGGTTCAGTTAGTTAATCTTCAATGAGTGCATCAGAACATTATTAACCATATGAACAGTAAACATGTGCAGTAAAACAGAACAGATCATCACACACAAGAAGCACACATGAACACAATGATATAAGGTGGAAACCTAATGTGGGTAAAACCTACCTGTTGCAATTCGTCTCTATCTTATTTTAATAAGAAACTTCTTTTTACAATATTTTTGTACTGGTGCAGTCTTATACCAGTACGCAAGCTTCTACTTGCAGAAGGCTACAACCTTGTGTCGTTCTCTAGCTTCTCTTGGAAGGGAGCTACAACCCCTTGGCTCTTGTACTAGTTGATGTACTAGTACGTAGGTGCTGACCTATAGAAGGCTACAACCTTCTCTTTTCTTTAGGGACCATGTTTCATAAATTTTCAGACTAGATCCATCAATACAAAATAATTCCCATTGCAATACAACCATCAACTCTAAATCACCCAACAACTGAATCACTGAAACCCTGTCATCAAAACACAGTCACTTGAACATAGAGCATAGCCCAGAACTCTGCAACAATCACTAGAACCAACAACAACCTCAAATATCAAATCTCATAATGTATACGCTACTTGACTGTGTCGAACCAGCTTGTATATGCTCTTTCACCAAAGGGAACCCGCATATAGATCTGAAAATAATTACTTATTTCTTCGCTGCAATTTTCAATCTCAAATATACCTAGAACATGAGATGTAAAGGATAAGACATGCGTCAGTATTCATATCTATTCATGATCATACCATATATCGATAATGCATTTTAGTCTTCATGTTCCTGGTCCATCAACCTTCATCAACCACATAGGAGCCTCCTTGGTTCAGATCGAGAAAAGCATCACAAACCCATAACCAACATACTAGATCTCACACTTCATTAGGCGTTCATCACTTGCACACTTTCCCTTCTTGGCCTAATGATCTTCTCCTTATATAGGTTTAGGCCTCTCTTAATACCATGGTCCAAAACCATGTAGAACTAATAACTTGGACCCAATACTTGGTGTCAACACTTCGGACCAAAATATCATGGACCAAATACCACAGATCAAAACTTAGATTCCAAACATGTACGCACCTTTCTTTCTGTAAACGTGCATGTGTACGTATACGCAACTGGTATATGGTGAACCCACGTGCATACGGTTCTTTGTCACAACACACCTGCGTATACCTCTCTGATCATTAATTCTTTGCTATTTACTAGCTGTACTATGATCTGTCATCTGAGTGAGTTGCCATCAAGGACAAAGGGCGGACCAAGATATTCTCTCCCTTGGTATACATTTTGTTGTCCATACTCCCCCTAAATACATGCTGAATTTTTTGATTGAGCTCCCCCTTTGTATATGCTAAGATGTATCAATCCGTCCATGCTCCCCTTGAGCACATGCCGAGTCTAAACAAGACCATGATAGTCATCAACAACTATCATACACCATATGATCTGTACTATAAGCATCTCTCATCAACATTAGCAACCTGTAACTTGGAATATCATTCTCTTGACTAACCAACAATAGGTAGAAAGATGTATCATTTAGTCACATAAGCATTATCACCAAAGTCTTCTAACCATAATGCCAACAATTATTCAAAGCATATGCTCTCCCTGCACCTATGCCAACGAACACATACCATGACTAAGCCATATCAGACTTCTTTTCCTGATTTTGTCTTGCTGTTTTTTCTTTAGAGCTCCATATAAGTGCCTTTGTAGCCTCTAATTCGCGTATATACGCGATTTCTCTGTATAATATTTGCGTATGTAAATTGGAATACTGAAGGTATACACTTTCAGTTTCCCCTGTGTCTGTTTTGTGTGCTAATTGAGTTATGCCACATCTTTCTGACTCTAATTTTGTCTTCTTCTATACCTGGAATTGCGATGATGTATAATCCTTTTGCTTTGGTGTCCAAATTTTGCTCCTGCATTCCTTTACTTTATGTCCAAACTTGTTACAAGCATAACATCTTACATGTTTCATATTCCTTTGATTGCAATCAATAGCTTTGTGACCAAACATATTGTAAGAAAAACAATATCCCTTAAAGTACCTAGAACGTGATGATCTTCATGTGTGATGGTTTTGAACCATTCTACACCTGGCTACAATATGTCCAATTTTATGACATTCATAACATTCAACATTACTTATTGGAGGAAATAACCGTCTATTACTTCCATAGTTAGGAGTAAAAGATTTTCTTTGAAGAATTTCTTTCCTTGGTTGTTGATGGGATTGACCTCTCATCTCCTTGTTGAGCATTTCAGATTTTGCATTAGAGTTCCTTGTCTTACTTTGTGAACTAAATTCACCTTCAACAGATTCATGAAAACCAAGACCAGTTTTGATAGCAGGAGACCTTTGACTACAAAGAATATCATCCAAGATCTTAGTACTATCTTGAAATCGTAAGAGCTTATCCTTTTCTTCTAATTTATCTTTTAGAATATTTACTTCAACCTGATGTTGCTCTTCCTTTTCAAGATACTGCTTCTTCATAATTCCTTCAACTTTTCTTCCTTCTTCCAACTGATGTCTTAATTCAAGAACTTCGTTTTCTTGTTTTTCAAGAGCTTGGAGTAGTTCTTTATTCTGCTTATTTGATTCTTCAAGATCTTCTTTTAGCGAGAGGATCTTAGCTTCAAGACTTTCATAGTAATTGGATCTATCTTTGAGTTTCTTGATTTTTGTGCTCCTTTCATTTACTTCATTTCTCAATGATGTCACTTCATCCTATAGCTTTTGACATTGATCTTTCCTTTCCTTGAATAGCTTCCTTACCTTGTTTCCTTCCTCTAGTTGAGCTTTTAGTTTGGTAGCTTCTTCTTTGGAGGCACATTCCATTTTGTCCAATAGATCTTATTGATCTCTAATTTTGTTCGTAATTCTTTTAAATTTTGCCTCTATTTGATATCTTTCTTCCTCACCCATAAGAGAAAATTCAATTATTTCACTATCACTTTCATCATATTCAAATCGATGGAGAAATATATCACAAGAGGATAACAAATTCATACCTGATAGTTCTTTTGTTTCTTCATTATGAGGTGATTCTGAATTTGAAGTGTTGCTTCCACATATTCGCCAATCGATTCTCCCACTGTCATAGTTCTGTTACACAAAAAATTGTCACCATGACTTTCTATAGTTTGTGTGAGTCCATCAATACTCATACATCCCTCTTTTGCAAGTCTTAAACCTCAGCTCTTCATGTCAAGCCTTGAAAATGGGAGAAAGACCTTAAAAATGTCTCAAACCCTAGTTTCACACTTTCTCCTAGTATTCCCTGCGGTGCCGCACCTAATCGTCATGTTTCCTGCGAACCTGACCGCTCTGTATATTAAGTGATGTGTGCGAACCCCTGTAAAAGTTAAAAAGGCGTGAGTTCATTCTTAAAAACTTATCTTAGGTCACTTCTAGACACTTCTAGAAGGAATATTACACTGGCAAGTCTGCTCCACCTTCGTTCATCCATTCCATAACTAAGGGAGCTAACTCCATGATATGAGGTGCCTATCCCATTGAAGGAGGAACTTATCCCTTCAATGGTGGCCCTGCAACTTCCTCCATTTGCACTATAAATTCATGCATTGGGCTGGTTGTAGAGGAGGTTGAAAGCTAAAGATTCTTGAGGGTAAAAGCTGTTGAAAACTAGGCTTCTTTTTTGAGCTTGTGAGAGGAGAGATCACATACCTTTCATGTCATTTGGAAAGTGAGTGAGGCTTGTCAAAGTAGAGAAGACCCCTGCTGGACCCTGGAAAGGACTTGTGCAACATCAAGAAAGGTTGTAAAGTTATTTTATTCATTAAGTTAATACAATCAAGTTTATTTTTCTCAATGAACTGTCTCTAATGGTTTGTTTTATGAGCTCCTTGATCTTTATAATGAACATGTTTTGTTATACGCATGTATGCTTTGATGTGTGCTTGTTTGTGTATGCAAGTTATTGAACGGGAACTGCTTGAAGCTGTTGGGATAAAACTGCCTCAAACAAGCGTTGGACCGAGGTAGGGTCTTTTACACTTCATAGTATTCATTATTGAATTGAAACATTTTTAGAGAGAAATAGGTTTTCTTGTTCTCTTTATTGCTAGATATCATTAGATACTAGGGAGATCGATCTTGTCCGCAAGAACGATTTATCTGGCCAACAAATTGGCGACTCCGCTGGGGACTGGTTTGGTTTGGATTTTGTGTTGTCTTTGCTTTGACTTGAGAAACTTGAGTTTTTGTTTCTGATTTTGCCTTGATTGGTGTGAGTTTGGGTACTGGTTAGATCGTGGTTGATTTTTTATTTTTTGAAATTTTGGAAGAGGATCGCATCCTCTGAGTTTGTTACAGTGCGGACCTATCCGCACTGTTACAGTGTAACACAGAGCAGCACCGCACCTGGTTTTACTGGATGCCTGCGAACCCCTGTCAAAAATTTGAAAAACCTAAAATCCATCTACCCAGTTAGGTTTAGTTCTTATCCATAGCTATTAGTGTATGCCCAGACTTGCATTTGTCTTGACAAAAGTTCCTTTTGAGTTAGTTTTCATTGGCATTTGTGTTTGGAGTGATTTTCAAAGAAGTTTTGATTGATTGGATTGGTTTTTGCTTGGTCTTTGTAGTAGCTCAAAGATTTGAAGCCTTAGAGCCTTAGATTTGCTCCAAACCGTCAGTTACTAGTCGAGAGCCAAACCGTCAGTTACCGTTCATATCAACTTTAGATTTGCCTGACTTGTCGCGCCTTACAAATGATCCAATCAATTATCTTCCATTTTGGCTGCCATTGCCAAATAAATTGCCCAGCGATATACCTAAGTTTGAGAGGAAGCCAGGAGAAGATCCGTCTAATCATGTGATGACTTACCATCTCTGGTGTGCATCAAATTCCATTATAGATGATTCCATTCGTCTTCGTCTTTTTCAATGCACTTTGATTGGCCTTGCATCCAAGTGGTACATTGAGTTGCTACGAGGCTCCTTTTATAATTTTAGTCAGTTAGATACTTCTTTCCTTACGCATTTTCAGCTGCCAGTCTGATATGACAATGGCATGGAATTATTAACTTCGTTAAAGCAGTCGAAGTCTACTTACATTTCAAATCATATTCATGAATGGCGGCATCAACGTCGTTTACTGAAAGTTTTTATTCCGAACCAAATTTTGGCAGAATGGTTTGTGAAATCATTATTACCCAAGATAACTAAAGATGTCGCTAAAGCAGGGGTAGTTACAGAAGAGAAATTAATTGCTCAAGCTCAGTACCTTGACTTAGTTTATACTCAGTCAGGTACATTGCATGAGAAAATCCCCGACCTTCCGAAACAAAATCAAATAGCTGCTCCTCCCTCAGGGTCTCATGCCGCTGATGGTATGATTGGTACTGTTAATACCAAAAGTAAGAAGAAATCCTCCAAGAATTCTTCTCCCATAATAACTTTACTAGATTCCCCTAAAGGAGAGTCTTCACCTGAAATTTTTGCCGATGTTCATGTTGTGGAATCCTCCACGACCAAATCAAAATCCAACGGCAAAAAGAAAGGTAAGAAGAAGAACAAGCAAAACTCAAAGGAGAAATACGAAAAAACTGAATCTACTGACGAGAAACGAAAACCTCGATATCCTTGTCTCATTTGCGATGAGGAGCACTTTACAAGGGATTGCCCACATCGTGCTGAGGTTGTGAAAATTGTCAAAGGTTTGCAAACACCCACTGTTTTGAAGGATCATTTTCCAAATCAAGACAGTAAAATGATAGGCTCTTCCTCTAATGCCTCGGAAGAACCCATAATGATGATGTCACATGTAAGGATTGTGACACGATTGCAAGATTACGGGAGTAAAAGTTCTTTTGGTGGAAAGGAAGCCGAATCTTCCAATTCCAATCTATCAACCTCAGCTTCGTCCGGTTCCGATCCACTACAGATCGAGAAACCTAATCCTGACATGGTAATCAAACCGCCCGTTAAGGGTATACTTCGAATGTCAGCTTTCAATCCTCATGCGAGAGCTGCTCAGAATTATAACATTGTTGAAGATTTAGCTATTTCACCTTCAACAGTGTCGACTTTGGAAGTGCTGCAATCATGTCCAGCACAGCGGAAAATGCTACTGTCGGCTATAGGAGCTGTTGATCTTCAGGACTCCAACCTCATAGTCTTCAAGTTAGAAAATAGTACACCTCGCCTTCCTCATCAAATGGTTTTCCAGATTCTAGTGTTAGTCAAAAACAGACCTTGTTTTAGGATTGTGATTGATGAGGGAGCTTCCACGTGTATTATTTCGATACAGTGTTGGAAAACCCTTGGTTCTCCTACGCTTAATCAATCCCCGACAATTCTAAAGGCCTTTGATGGCCGAGGGTTTCATCCTTATGGCATTCTACAGGATTTGCCTATAGGGGTCGAAGGAAAAACCGTTAATCTAGATGTGGAGGTGGTTGATGCCCCTCTAGATTACAACCTTCTTTTGGGTCGTAGTTGGTATTACGCCATGACTGCTGTTGTTTCCTCAGTCTTTCGACTTATTAAGTTCCCACATAACGGAAAGATTGTAACAATAGATCAGTGAACTTATTTCTCGTCCGACCCATCCTCTGCTGAGAGTATCCAACATGTTGGAAAAACCGCTATCCCTTATAAGGATGTTGGAGTAGGATTAGTTAAAGATTCGGGTTTACTCGGAACTTTTTCCTTTCCTCCTCCCAACGTATAGTCTCCTTTCGCAACCATTCATATGATTTTGTTAGAATCCATTGTTCTTGACGATCCTTGGGTCATTCCATTCGAATCCGAGGTGGACTCTCTTAGCGATGTTATGCCTTTGAGTCCCTTTGAAGTTGCTTATTAGGCAGTACAGTCATTTTCCGACTCAAATTCAACCAACCCTAATCTAGTGAATGAGATCAATGGGAAATCACTCTCAATTTCAACCTTGGAATCAACAACTTTTTCAGAAATCGTACACGCTGATGAACAAATTCGGGAATTGTTATCCGTTGATGCCTTACCATGGGAAGATCTTCATCATAGGTCTTCGTTTTTACCCGAGATTGATCATTTTGAAAATGATTTTTCATCCATTTTCACCGCTGAATATGTCAAAGAACCGTAGAGTCCACTGAAACATCCTAATTCTAAACAAAATTTAGCCAATATTTCTCGCACGGTTCCTATCGACATTTCAGTCAAACCTGGGATTGTTGAAAACATTCACATAGGTGCTTCTTGTACAGACACTGAAGTCAACACATATAAAGTCCTATTTCAAGAATTCCGCAACGTGTTTGCCTGGTCCTATGAGGAAATGCCAGGAACCGATCCTTCAATCGTTGTTCACGAAATCAAAACCTACCCGAATGCTAAACCCGTCCGGTGACGGTTGCGTCAAATACACCCACGAAAAGCTGCTGCCATCAAAACTGAAGTTGAAAAATTACTTAAAGCAGGTTTCATTTATCCAATTCCTTTAACGGATTGGGTATCGAATATTGTTCCAGTTAATAAAAAACAAGGGACAATAAGAATGTGCATCGACTATTGGGATATTAATCGTGCTTGTCCCAAGGACAATTATTCCACGCCCTATATCGATCAAATTATCGATGACTGTGCCGGCAGTGAAATACTCTCCTTTATGGATGGTTTTTCCAATTATAATCAAATTAATATTCTACCTGCAGATCAACCAAAAACGGCTTTCATCTGTCCATGGGGGACCTTTGCTTATTGCAAATTACCTTTTGGACTGAAGAACGTCGGGGCAACTTTTCAAAGGGCAATGTCTTACGCATTTCATGACATCAAGCACATTTTGCAACCCTATCTCGATGGTCTACCGGCTCATTCATTGCGAAGAGCCGATCATCTCACTCACTTACAAGCTATCTTCATGAGATGTAGGCATTATCGGATTAGGCTTAATCCGCACGTGTGTTTTCTGTATCGAAACGGGTTGATTACTGGGATTTGTTGTATCGAAAGCCAGCATTCGCGTCGATCCTTCGAAGGTAGAAGCCATTGTCAAGTTACCACCTCCTTCGACTCTTCACCTACTCTAGAGTTTGCAAGGGAAAGCAAACTTTTTACGTCGTTTCATTCCTAACTACGCCGAGATTACAAAAGGTTTCACCCGGTTGTTGAAGCAAAACACTCCATTCTTTTGGGACGAGATTGCTGACAAATCATTTGATGCTCTAAAACATGCGTTGACCCATGTGCCATTATTGCATCCTCCCAACTACAACCAGGGCTACTTCTTGTACCTCGCTGCTTCCCATCCCACTATTGGGATGGTTTTAGTTCAACAGGATGAATTTGAAAGTGAACATGTGATATATTATCTTAGTCGGAATCTAACTCCAACTGAGTTAAAATATTCACATGTGGAGAAACTGGCCTTAGCTGCAGTCCAAGCTGTTCAATATTTTCGTCACTACATTTTGTTATGCAAAACTACTGTCATTTCTAACTGTAACCCTATGCAATACATTTTGACTAAACAATTTCTGGGGGGCAAGTATTCCAAATGGATTGTCATCCTGCAGGAATTTGACTTGGAATTTGAGAAGGCCAAGTCAAAGAAGTCTATGGTTTTTGCGGAACTAATGTGTGATTTCCCTCGTGTCGATACCGAACATGTGGCGGAAGAATCCCTTGCGGATGAATCCTTGTTCCTTATCAGCATCGTTGATCCATGGTACGGAGATATCATTGTCTATCTCCAAACCCAATCTTTTCGGCCCGATACTTCACGATCTCAACGCCGGAAAATATGATTCCAATCCCAACCCTACACTATTATTGGAGATACACTTTATCGTTGTGGGGTGGATTCTGCTTTCCGTCGTTGCCTTACTCATGATGAGGCTGAGAAGGTTCTTAATGATTGCCACTCTGGAGCGTGTGGCGGTCATATGTCTGGGTATGCCACAGGCCAAAAGATTTTGCGCGCTGGCTATTTCTGGCCATCCTTGTTTAAAGATTGTATTATTGCTGTCTAGAAATGTCACAACTGCCAAATTTTTTATCAAAAGATGCGTGCTCCTCTTGCTCCTTTCCACCTTATCATTGTCGTTGGTCCTTTCGCAAAATGGGGTATCGGTTTTATTACATGTAACCCTCACTCGGCCGGGGGGCATGCGTACATCATCCTTGTGGTAGATTATTTTACCAAGTGGGCCGAGGCGATGCCTACATTTTCGGCAGACGGCAAAACTGCTGCGATTTTCGTTTTCAATCATATAATTTCTAGGTTTGGTGTCCCCCAAGCGATTATCACTGACCATGGGAGTCATTTTCGAAACATCATGATGACCGAACTTACAGATCAACTTGGCCTGCGTCACGATAGTTCCACTCCATATTACCCACAGGCAAATGGTCTCGTTGAAGTAGTCAACAAAGTTCTAGTCACCATGATCCGACGAATCATTGGGATTCATCGGTCGATTTGGCAGAACATGTTATTCTCAGCGCTTTGGGCGTACCAAATCTCAGTCAAAACATCAACAGGTTTTACTCCCTTTCAACTGGTTTATGGTTTAGAGGCAGTATTGCCCATTGAATGCGAAATCCCGTCATTACAAATTGTTGTGCAATTATTATCAGCCACTTCCGAAGAGGAAAAACATTTATTATACTTAGCTCAATTAGATGAGAATCGACACAATGTTGCATTAGCTGTCGAAACTCATGCCAAACGCATCAAAGCTCAGTATGATCGAAATGTTACACCTCGTAATTTTTCGGAAGGCGACCTAGTTTTACTTTACGATCAAGCAAACGATAAGCTAGGGGCTGGCAAATTTGTACCCATGTGGCATGGTCCGTATATTGTCAAGAAGAAGCTGGCAAAAGGGGCCTATGAGCTGGAAGATTTCGATGGTGTCTCTTTAGGTAAACCTAGGAATGGGCTTTATCTAAAGTGATATTATGCTTAAATGGATAGCATGGAGATTTCATTAGATTAGTTTTTTCTACGTTGGTGTGTTCATAGATTAAGATTACGTGCTTTACTTTAGTGAGTATTTTTCATTATTAGTCATGCTTATCTTGATTTTACTCTTGATATTGCAGATGTCGACGCCTCTCCAAACATACATTGGTTTCGTTGATGGCGCTTGTCTTAGTACACGAAACATCTCTTCTACAGCTTGGATGGTTTTTTCGATTATAATCAAATTAATATTCTACCTGCAGATCAACCAAAAACGGCTTTCATCTGTCCATGGGGGACCTTTGCTTATTGCAAATTACCTTTTGGACTGAAGAACGTCGGGGCAAATTTTCAAAGGGCAATGTCTTACGCGTTTCATGACATCAAGCACATTGTGCAGCCCTATCTCGATGGTCTACCGGCTCATTCATTGCGAAGAGCCGATCATCTCACTCATTTACAAGCTATCTTCATGAGATGTAGGCATTATCGGATTAGGCTTAATCCGCACAAGTGTGTTTTCTGTATCGAAACGGGTCGATTACTGGGATTTGTTGTATCGAAAGTCGGCGTTCGCGTCGATCCTTCGAAGTTCGAAGCCATTGTCAAGTTACCACCTCCTTCGACTCTTCACCTACTCTAGAGTTTGCAAGGGAAAGCAAACTTTTTACGTCATTTCATTCCTAACTACGCCGAGATTACAAAAGGTTTCACCCGGTTGTTGAAGCAAAACACTCTTCTTTTAGGACGAGATAGCTGACAAATCATTTGATGCTCTAAAAAATGTGTTGACCCATGTGCCATTATTGCATCCTCCCAACTACAACCAAGACTACTTCTTGTACCTCGCTGCTCCCCATTCCACTATTGGGATGGTTTTAGTTCAACAGGATGAATTCGAAAGTGAACATGTGATATATTATCTTAGTCGGACTCTAACTCCAACTGAGTTAAAATATTCACATGTGGAGAAACTGGCCTTAGTTGCAGTCCAAGTTGTTCAACGTTTTCATCACTACATTTTGTTACGCAAAACTACTGTCATTTCTGACTGTAATTCTATGCAATACATTTTGACTAAACAATTGCTAGGGGGCAAGTATTCCAAATGGATTGTCATCCTACAGGAATTTGACTTGGAATTTGAGAAGGCCAAGTCAAAGAAGTCTTTGGTTTTTGCGGAACTAATGTGTGATTTCCCTCGTGTCGATACCAAACATGTGGCGGAAGAATCTCTTGCGGATGAATCCTTGTTCCTTATCATCACCGTTGATCCATGGTATGAAGATATCATTGTCTATCTCCAAACCCAATCTTTTCGGCCCGATACTTCACGATCTCAACGCCGGAAAATACGAGTCCAATCCCAACCCTACACTATTATTGGAGATACACTTTATCGTTATGGGGTGGATTCCGTTTTCTGTCGTTGCCTTACTCATGATGAGGCTGAGAAGGTTCTTAATGATTGCCACTCTGGAGCGTGTGGCGGTCATATGTGTGGGTATACCACAGGCCAAAATACTTTGCGCGCTGGCTATTTTTGGCCGTCCTTGTTTAAAGATTGTATTACTGCTGTCCAGAAATGTCACAACTGCCAAATTTTTGATCAAAAGATGCGTGCTCCTCCTGCTCCTCTCCACCTTATCATTGTCATTGGTCCTTTCGCAAAATGGGGTATCGATTTTATTACATGTAACCCTCACTCGGTCGGGGGACATGCGTACATCATCCTTGCGGTAGATTATTTTACCAAGTGGGCCGAGGCGATGCCTACATTTTCGGCAGACGACAAAACTGCTGCGATTTTCATTTTCAATCATATAATTGCTAGGTTTGGTGTTCCCCAAGCGATTATCACTGACCATGGGAGTCATTTTCGAAACATCATGATGACCAAACTTACAGATCAACTTGGCCTGCGTCACGATAGTTCCACTCCATATTACCCACAGGCAAATGGTCTGGTTGAAGCAGTCAACAAATTTCTAAACACCATGATCCGACGAATCATTGGGATTCATCGGTAGAATTGGCACAACATGTTATTCTCAGCGCTTTGGGCGTACCGAACCTCAGTCAAAACATCAACAGGTTTTACTCCTTTTCCACTGGTTTACAGTTTAGAGGCAATATTGCCCATTGAATGCGAAATCCCGTCATTACAAATTGTTGTGCAATTATTACTAGCCACTTCCGAAGAGAAAAAACATTTATTATACTTAGCTCAATTAGATGAGAATCGACGCAATGCTGCATTAGCTGTCGAAACTCATGCCAAACGCATCAAAGCTCAATATGATCAAAATGTTACACCCCGCAATTTTTTGGAAGGCGACCTAGTTTTACTTTACGATCAAGCAAATGATAAGCTAGGGGCTGGAAAATTTGTACCCATGTGGCATGGTCCGTATATTGTCAAGCAGAAACTGGCAAAAGGGGCCTATGAGCTGGAATATTTCGACGGTGTCTTTTTAGGTAAACCTAGGAATGGGCTTTATCTAAAGCGATATTATGCTTAAACCGATAACGTGGATATTTCATTAGATTAGTTTCTTCTACGTTGGTTTGTTCGTAGATTAAGATTGTGAGTATTTTTCATTATTAGTTCTGCTTATCTTGATTTTACTCTTGATATTGCAGATGTCGACGCCTCTCCAAACATACATTGGTTTCGCTGATGGCGCTTGTCGTAGTACACGAAACATCTCTTTTGCAGTATTATTACGATTATTTTTTAGAGTCCGTCTCTTGGAACGAGAATTTGATTACATAGCATATCAACACATTCCAAGATATTTAAATACATTAGCAGATGCAATTGCTTCTCGAATGTTAAATAGACATTTGCATTGAATCAAACAGTAAATTTAAAAACATCTCATAAACATGTTTTGCAAGATAACCATAGTAATAACATAGAATAGCATAAGAGTGTGTCAAAATATACATCGTCCTCGATCATAGGTTGAAAAACACCTTATGATCGGCAAAAATAATAGTATCAAAAGTCATATCAAAAATGGGTCTACAAAGCGATCATCCCATCATTGGTGATGATCCCGATAGGACACTACTGCTCGGGCCACCCTACAAAGGAACCTCCTAAAAGGTCCTAGACCCCAATCACATAACGCTGAAGTCGAAGTGGAATGTCATCTATGCTGGTCTCTGGAATGTCTACAGTCAAGCGCTCTAGATGGCTCTCCAACTTAGCCAAAGTCTCTGTTGTCTGGTCTTGTGGGGTTGGTGCCGCAGCAGCTGGTTGTCTCCGATCATAGGGCTGGAGAGAGGCTGGTCGCCGTGGACCCACATCTGCATTTAAAAACTTTTACTATTAGTTTTTGGACGATTGTTAAAAATACAAAAACATACATATAAAATTAAAATGTTGAAAAACAATTTTTACCTCTGTCATCCCATTGCTCTCCTAGTGGAAGAGTCATGTCGGGATCACCGCGATAATCCATCCTAGCATATGGAAAATCCTGAATAATAAAAAATTTGGTTCTCTAACCAACGGAAGTACTCTGGGGTGAATCGAACGATCTCAGAACCCTCATCTGGATGACGGGCCATAACTACGACCCATCGCATAACCCGAGGATCTCGGGGAAGTCCGGCCTCAACTGTGAGCTGTTGTGGAACCAGCATCGGTACCCTCTCTAGGGCAAAGATGACAACTAAGTAACCATAACCAAAGTTCTATAGTTTCCCTTGCTTCGCCCTAGTCAATTGGCCCTTCACATTGACTAATACAGCATCGCACCAGTTGAAAATGGTGCCTCGGAAGCAGTCCACTGCCATGCGCATCTGGGAGCCTGTAGCTAGATGTAGTGCTGCACTCCAGCAGAGTCTGTTAATAGTAAAATCAATAACCTTCAGTTCAGAACGGGAGATGGTTTTCACATCTATCCGTTTGTCTGGATCCTGGTTGTTACAGAACTCTAGCCGGAGACTAGCGACAGATTGGCCCCCTGGCCTAGATCCGAAAAGAGATAATTGCTTGCCTCTCTTGGGCAAGCCAGTCGAAAAATATACGTCATCCGACTCGATTTCGAGCCAGTTGCCGCCAATAATGAAGCACTGGTCATGAATGCTCCATCTGCTAACCATCCACTGCAAAAAGTCTACTTGTGCCCTCATGCCAGGTATGGTCCAAAATTTGAAAAGCCCACATGCTCTCAATGCCTGTAATGAAGGCGGATGGAGCAATGCAGCCTGATCAACATCCTCATGCTCTCTTTCCCGCCAAACAAGCATATTGTCTACCAACAATGCAAGATAGGTGGATTAGAAATTTCATTCTAAACTTGTATGAGTCAAAAAATGAAAACCTAGGGTTGAAAATCCGCATTTCGCGGGGTTCGCACTCCGCCTTTTAGAGACAGTGAGTAGGTGCGCACTTCTCCTTAAGGCGAGGTGCGGCACCCCGACTTTTCTCTGTGTACAGAAAAGTCGGGGTGCACAGGGGCCACATGGCGCCCTTGCGCAACCACCGCGGGCGATTTTTCGCCCTAAATTTCCTCCAAAAATCAAAATCTAAACCCTAAAAAGAAATTTGAAACGGATGAAATGCAAGTCAAGGAAATTGTGGATTACCTGGAGAAGACGGTTCTGAATTCCAGCGGTCGGTTTTTGCGCAATCTCCACGGGAAGCTTTTTACCAAAAGCTCTTACTTTTTACTCCAAAGATAAACAGTAAAAATGAACTTGTAAAAGCCCTTTTTATAAGATTTTTTTGAATAAATAAATTAAAATTTATTTATTTTTTACTTTGAAAAGGTCATTTTGGAGCATTTTTATTATTTTTAAACAGATATGAGTAATGTTTGCAGTTTTTGTGCAGAATATTGGGGTTTCAGGTGAAATTGATCATTTTCAACAAAAAACACATAGGAGTCCTCTTAAGCTCTTTTCGGACTCGTAAAAAATGAAAAGATTGCCGAGTGTTTCTTTGTATACTCGTTAAAACGGAATTGCAAAGACGGTCTTTTACAACTCTTTTCCGACCGTACAAACATGAAAAGATTGTTGAACTTTTGTCGTTTCAAGTTCGATATTGGTAATAAAACGACGTGTTTTCAGTCACTTTTTTACTTTTTCAGATTGAAGGCACTAAACATGAAAAGTACTCCTTGGTCGTAATGATCAAGCAGTTCTCTCAAGTATTATTTTATACTTTTTCAGGCTTGGGAGACACAAATTTACGAAAAAGGACAATCGTTGAGTTTTCTTAAGTTTTTCTTCTGACTCCCTAAAATTGAAAAACAACGAGTTTCTCCTATACTGGACTCGTTAAAATTTCACAGTAAAGGACCTGTTCAATTACAAACAGGAATGGACCACTCCTTCTTAGGGTTCGAATCTAAAATAAGTTGGACTCATCCGAAGGATGAGCTTATAACCAAGCAAATGTTATCCTCCTCAAGCTTGTCAAAAATAAAGAGGTACTTGCCAGAAATGGTGGGGGAAAATGAGAAAAATGAACCTGTTTGTTGTACTCTGTGTTTGAAAAAACTTTCCATTACTCTTGAACACGACACTTTTATCCACCTGGGTTGGGAAATCCTTTACCTAATAGTTAATCAAACCACTTTGAAAGTCTTCAACTGGTTTCCGGGTATTAACTTTGGGTCAACTGTCACCAAGCCATATGTTGTGTCGTTACGTGTTCAAAGGGTCTGTGCAAATAAACCATTCACTTGCAAAATATTTGTCATCCATCATTGACCATCCTTGAGTTAAGTTCTTGCTAGTTTTATTTCTTCAGACTTGATCTATGATTTCGTGTTATGGGCTTTCCCATGACGGATCGATTTCTATCGACTCCAACTCATTATCTACAAAGATGATCTAGAAATTGTCAGTACCTTGGAATCTGCATGCCACAATGGCTGGTTTCTCGCCTTTGACGACAAGTTGCATCATTGACCTTCGATCAACGGATTCCGTGACATGTTCGACATCCACTCATTTATTCAAATCTCATGGATTGTACTGGGTACTTTGAGGGCCATTGACATTACTGGTGGTTCCTCTCACACTTGTTAACAGTTTACATCATTGACTAGTAATCAAGTGGTTTCTCCCATGTTCGACTTCGACACATCTATTCACATGGGTAGAATCGTACTGGTTCGGAAAGTAGAAATGAAGACCCTGGATCGAGTTTCCACCATCCAGGCTGCAAGGAATTTTGTTATCATTCTATAGTGGACTATTCATAAACAGATGGCTGCGTCCATTCTGTCTCCATCTGTTCCTACTTGTGATGTAATACAAAATCATTCCTGTAACAGAGCAGTTTTTAAATAGTTCTTAGTCAGTTTTGATCTGAGTATGGGAATGCCTACCTCAGCAATGATATGTTCACATATATATATTTTGCATTGAATGTTTTTACAGGTTCGACCAGGGTATCCACAAGAAGATCCTTGAAATGATAAGGTCCTCCACTCTTCTTAGATGATCAAAAAACCATCCTCATCTACTACAGACTTCGCACTTTAGGGGGCAATCTGTTACACAAAAAATTGTCACCATTACTTTCTACAGTTTGTGTGAGTCCATCAATACATCCCTCTTTTGCAAGTCTTAAACCTCAACTCTTCATGTCAAGCCTTGAAAATGGGAGAAAGACCTTAAAAATGTCTCAAACCCCGGTTTCACATTTTCTCCTAGTATTGCCTGCGGTGCCGCACCTAATGGTCATGTTTCCTGTGAACTTGACCTCTCTGTATATTAAGTGATGGGTGCGAACCCCTGTAAAAGTTAAAAAGGTGTGAGTTCATTCTTAAAAACTTATCTTGGTTCACTTCTAGACACTTCTAGAAGGAATATTACGCTGATATGAGGTGCCTATCCCATTGAAGGAAGAACTTATCCCTTCAATGGTGGACCTGCAACTTCCTCCATTTGCACTATAAATTCATTCATTGGGCTGGTTGTAGAGGAGGTTGAAAGCTAAAGATTCTTGAGGGTAAATGTTGTTGAAAACTAGGCTTCCTTTTTGAGCTTGTGAGAGGAGAGATCACATACCTTTCATGTCATTTGGGAAGTGAGTGAGGCTTTTCAAAGTAGAGGAGACCACTGCTGGACCCTGGAAAGGACTTGTGCAACATCAAGGCAAAGGTTGTAAAGTTCTTTTATTCATTAAGTTAATACAATCAAGTTTATTTTTCTCAATGAACTGTCTCTGATGGTTTGTTTTATGAGCTCCTTGATCTTCATAATGAACATGTTTTGTTATACGCAGGTATGCTTTGATGTGTGCTTGTTTGTGTATGCAGGTTATTGAATGGGAACTGGTTGAAGTTGTTGGGATAAAACTGCCTCAAACAAGCGTTGGACCGAGGTAGGGTCTTTTACACTTCATAGTATTCATTATTGAATTGAAACATGTTTAGAGAGAAATAGGTTTGCTTGTTCTCTTTGTTGCTAGATATCATTAGATACTAGGGAGATCGATCTTGTTCGCAAGAACGATTTATCCGGCCAACAAGTTCCTTTGAGATGTCTTCTTCTTTTGAGATCAAGCTTCTACCAAAGGACCTGCTCTGATACCAATTGTTGGAAATAACACTGAGAGGGGGGGCGTGAATCAGTATTAGCAAATCAATAATCTTTTCATTTCCATTATCAGATTCATATACACTACTTCAATTAAGGCTACCCGCGTGTATGCACAATTGTGTTTAATGCAACTAGCGTATATCCAATAAACTTATGATTCAAAACATTATTAACCATATGAACAATAAACAGGTGCAGTAAAACAGAACAGGTCATCACACACAAGAAGCACACATGAACAAAATGACATAAGGTGAAAACCCAATGTGGGTGAAAACCACCTGTTGCAATTCGTCTCTATCTTCTTTTAATAAGAAACTTCTTTTTACAGTATTTCTGTACTGGTGCAATCTTATACCAGTACGTAAGCTTCTACCTGCAGAAGGCTACAACTTTCTCTCATTCTCCAGCTTCTCCTGGAAGGGAGCTACAACCCCCTGGCTCTTGTACTAGCTGATGTACTAGTACGTAGGTGCTGACCTACAGAAGGCTACAACCTTCTCTTTTCTTCAAGGACCACGTTTCATAAATTTTTAGAGTGGATCCATCAATACAAAATAATCACCACTGCAATAAAACCATCAACTCTGAATCACCCAACAATTGAATCACTGAAACCCTGTCATCAAAACACAGTCACCAGAACACAGAGCATAGCCTAGAACTCTGCAACAATCACTAGAACCAACAACAACCTCGAATATCAAATCTCATAATGTATACGCTACTTGACTGTGTCGAACCAGCGTGTATACGCTCTTTCACCAGAGGGAACCCGCGTATAGATCTGAAAATAATGATTTATTCCTTCGCTGTAATTTTCAATCTCAAATATACCCAGAACATAAGATGTAAAGGATAAGACATGCGTCAGTATTCAGATCTATTCATGATCATACCATATATCGATAATGCATTTTAGTCGTCATGTTCGTGGTCCATCAACCTTCATCAACCGCATAGGAGCCTCCTTGGTTCAAATCAAGCAAAGCATCACAAACCCATAACCAACATACTAGATCTCACACTTCATTAGGTGTTCATCACTTGCACACTTTCCCTTCTTGGCCTAATGATCTTCTCCTTATATAAGTTTAGCCCTCTCTCAATACCATGGTCCAAAACCATGTAGAACTAATAACTTGGACCCAATACTTGGTGTCAACACTTCGGACCAAAATATCATGGACCAAATACCACAGATCAAAACTTCGATTCCGAACATGTACGCACCTTTTTTGTAAACGTGCATGTGTACGCTTCTTTGTCACAGCTTACCTGCACATACCTCTATATGGTGAACCCGCGTGTATATGCTTCTTTGTCACAGCGCATCTGCGCATACCTCTCTGATCCTTTATTCTTTGCTATTTACTAGTTGTACTATGATCTGTCATCTAAGTGAGTTGCCATCAAGGACAACACGTGTATCATACCCATATCATAATGCCAACATGGAATCCTTATCAGGGGCTATCGAATCCTTTCAATACTTCGTTAGGGGGTAACTTCACTGGTTACAGAGGATTTTCGGCAGGAGTTGGTCAAACTCCGAATTTTGCTGGACCAAAAGGAGCACCTTTTGGTTTAGTAGGCTCTACAAGTTACTTCGGGCAACCTGGTGTTTTTCAAAATCCAGGTCATTCTTTTTATACCTTTGGGAACCCCACCCACTCTGGATGGAATTTCCAAGGTCCGCCACGACTTCCTTTTCTGGCCATGCTGAACTTGCCAGACTTAACTAAATTGACAAATGATCCGATTTGGTACAATCTGGCTTGGCCTCAGGTCCCAACTAAACTTCCCTCAAATATCCCAAAATTCAAAGGGAAGAGTGGTGAAGATCCAGGAGACCACATAACCACATTTTGCTTATGGTGCTCATCCAACTCCCTGATAGACGACTCGATCAGGTTGAGGTTATTTCAGCGCACCCTAACCAGAAATGCGGCCAAATGGTATATAGAGTTGCCAGGGGGCACCTATACTTCTTTCTGTGATTTGGCTAATATCTTTTTGAACCATTTTCAGTTGTCTGTTCAATATGAAACCAGAACTGAACTTCTGGCCAACATTCAATAAGACATCGCAACTCACATTTCGGATCGCATCCAGGAATAGAGGAGGAGGAAAAGGCTTATCAAAGCAGAAATCCCACCAGAATTCCTTCTCGAATGGTTTCTCAAATCATTACAACCTGAGATCTCAAAGGATGTGTCTCTTTCTGGTGTTTATTCAAAAGAGCAGGGAATTTTCCGAGCCCAGCAATTGGAACTGATATATTCTAAATTCGACCTGATGCTCCTAGATCTAAAGTCGATTTAGGCAAATCGAAACCAGGCCCCCATGCCGATGGTATAGTTGGATCGATCGATATTAACGCGGTGAACCTATTGAATCAATTACAATAGTTGTTTCTCCAAACTGTTTCTTCTAACCAGGGAACATCGGTTGTATCGACACCTTCCCAACCTACCTCTATAAACACCGTACAAACCTCTAACCCCAAAGGAAATCAATGATTTATTGGGAAGAGGAAAGGACAAGGTAAGAAAAAGAACCATGAAGGGAAAGGAAATGCAAACAAACCTGACAATGGTGCTGGAGAGGGTAGGAAAGAGTCCAAGAAAAAGGTAAAATTTCCATGCAAGTTATGCAATGGAGATCATCTGACTCACCTCTGCCCCAAGATGCAAGACGCTCAATGCTTATTAGTACATCAAGGGTCCTCTAGCTCTCAAGCTATTTTGACTAACCCTTTTCTCCAAGGGAACAATTACTTTCTCACGCGAATTCTAATGCTGGTACCTCCTCCAAGGGAAACCAGGAAGGGGAAAATTCATCAAATGTTTATATGATGAGATCTCATATTAACGTCGCTACGCAAGCACGCGATTATGGTGAATCAGAAACATCTAAGTCTAAATCTATTCCCAAAGCCACTGAACCACTTCATATTGAGTGGCCCTCTGTTGAGGCTATACCTCAGATACTGAAAGGTTTCGCAAAGCGTTCAACTATTAACCCTAATGCTAGAGCAGCCGAGAACTACTCAATTGTAGAAGATCTGGCTCAAAGTCCTTGTGCTATGTCTGCATTGGAAGTACTCCAGTCGTGCCCTGCT
The DNA here is from genome assembly GCA_000404065.3 of Pinus taeda. Lineage (NCBI taxonomy): Eukaryota > Viridiplantae > Streptophyta > Pinopsida > Pinales > Pinaceae > Pinus > Pinus taeda. The sequence goes on from APFE031515420.1 coordinate 112,545, forward strand.
CAGAGAAGTGCTTTGCTTTCGGCGATTGGCACAATGGATCCAAAGAATTCTTTAATACTCACTTTTCATATGTTGAATGTCAAAAAGAGACTTCCTCACCATATGGCTTTCTAGATAAAGTCCACATACCGAAAGACCAATATTTTTTGAACTGTTATAGATGAGGGAGCTTCCACATGCGTGATGTCTATGTCATGTTGGAAGGCCATTGGATCACCTTCATTTGTTCCTTCACCGACTCTTTTGATGGCATTTGATGGACATTCTCATAGGCCGCACGGGATTATCCTGGCCTTTCCTATCTGTGTTGGTGGAAAGGTAGTGAATATTGAGGTAGAAATCGTCGATGCGAACCTAGATTATAACCTCCTCTTAGGCAGGAATTGGATTTATGAGATGGATGCCATAGTTTCATCATTATTCCACATCCTCTGTTTTCCTCATGAGGGGAGGATTGTTAAAGTTGATCAGTTAGACTATTCTTTGGGTGACTCCCATGCAACTTCGGATTCTACCATTTTGTTAGTGGACAATCCCCGTCTTTGAGAATCTAGGAGTTGGGATGTACTCTTCGTTAATGGGTATATTTGACCTCCCTCCTCCTACAGCTAGAATTAATGCAATTTCATCCTCTAAGGGAATTTCTCGGAAAGAGTTCTTTCGAACTCATTATTTTTCAGACCCTTGGGCCTTACCTTCATCTACCACCACATTAGATGGAGGCAAGGTAGGTGGAATTGAATTTCCCATGTCCGCAGTGGAACTCACAAACAACCATACCACTCCTTTTTCACAAGAGGAGTTAGATGGTGATGTGGCTCTAACTTGGACTCTCAATTCTACTTCAGCGCTGAAATTCTTAGATACAATCTTACCATCTGAAGAATCAATTTTGGAAGTAATGATGGGTGTGGATCAACCATGGGAGGATTTACATCATCGTTCATATTTTCTCCCTCCTTTCTGTGAAGTCGAATCTAGTTTTTCCAATTTGTCTACTAGTGATGTTTGTACAGTTTCAAACCCTTTGGCGCCAGCACAATTTTCTGCCGAGGGTAACATGTTGATTATCTCACGAACTGTGCCTGTAAACATCTCTAGGAATACTAATGTAATAAAAAATGTCTTTATCTGAGTTTATTGTTCCCTTGGAGAAATTCAAATCTACACCAATATTTTTAAAGAGTTTCGAGATGTGTTCGCTTGGTATTATGAGGAAATGCCTGGAATCGATCCATCTATCGTCCAGCATGAGATCAAGACATACGAAAATACCAAACCTATTCGTCAAAAACTTCGATCGGTCAATCCTCGGAAAGCGGCAGCTATTAAAGCTGAAGTTGAAAAGCTGCTTAAGACGGGTTTCATTTACCTCGTTCCTCTAACTGAGTGGGTTTCCAACCCAGTCTCGGTAGATAAGAAGCAAGGAACGATCCGAGTATGTATCGACTTTAGAGATTTAAATAAAGCTTGTTCAAAAGACAATTACTCCTTGCCTTTTATTGATCAAATTATTGATGAATGTGTAGGTAATGATTTATTTTTTTCATTCATGGATGGATTCTCTGGTTACAATCAAATTACTATCCGTCCAGAGGATTAGCACAAGACAACCTTTATTTGTCCCTGGGGCATGTTTGCATACAAGAAGATGCCTTTTGGCCTTAAAAATGCTAGAGCTACTTTTCAGTGGGCCATGTCTTATGCTTTCCACGACATCAAACATGTTATCGAAGCATACTTGGATGTCTCCCAAGAGAATTGATCATCCCAGCCACCTTCGGATAGTCTTTGAGAGATGTCATTTTTATAAAGTCTGGTTGAATCTGAATAAGTGTGTTTTCATGGTCACATCTAGTCGGCTATTACGATTCATCGTATCAACTAAAGGGATTCGTGTTGATCCTTTCAAGGTTGAGGCAATAATTCAGTTGCCTCCCCCGTCTTCCATTCATCAACTTCAAAGTCTTCAAGGAAAGGCAAATTTCTTGAGGAGATTTATAGAAAATTACGTCGAGATTACCAAAGGATTTTTGCGTTTGCTTAAGAAAGGAGTTCCATTTTTATGGGATGATTTTGCGCAACGATATTTTGATGCTTTGAAAAAACATTAACCTCTACTCCATTATTGAGTCCACCAGATTATGGCAGAGATTTCCTTTTGTATCTCGCTGCGGCAGAATCAACCATTGGTATGGTTCTAGTTCAAGAGGATGATGCTCTCAGTGAGCATGTAATCTACTACTTGAATTGAGGCTTAGTAGGACCTGAGCTACGTTATTCTCCCATCAAGAAATTGGCCTTGGCAATTGTCCATGTTGTCAAGTGGCTTTGTCATTACATTCTGCTGCGCAAAATGTTCATCTTAGCGGCTGTCAACCCTTTTCAATTTGTCCTTAGTAGGCGAGTGATTGGGGGCAAGTATAATCGATGGATTGTTATTTTGTAAGAGTTCGATCTTGAATTCTTGTCAGCAAAATCTAAGAAGTCATTTATTTTTGCGGAATTGATTTCGGAGCTGCCTTGTGAGAAAGCTATTGTTTATGAGGAAAATTTCTTCAATGAACATTTATTCGTCATTTCTTCACAAGATCCCTGGTATAGAGATATCATTATATATCTCCAGACTTCAAAGTTTCCGCCTGCTTTCTCCAAAGATGATCGTCGAAAGTTATGTCACCTTGCCAAAAACTATGTTATTATTGGTGATACATTGTATCGCAGAGGGGTTGACTCAATCCTTAGGCATTGCTTAACTTTGGAAGAAACTGAGTCTATACTTAATGATTGCCACAATGGAGCTTGTGGCGGTCATCTATCAGGGCTTGCTAGAATCCAAAAAATTTTGCGAGAAGGCTACTTTTGGCCATCAATTTTCAAAGACTGTATTGAAGCGGTCAAACGTTGCCATCCTTGTCATATTTATACTCGGAAAATGCGTGCGCATCTAGCTCCACCTTTTCCTGTTATCATTGTCGGTCCATTTACAAAGTGGGGCATTGATTTTACTACTTGTAATCCGCCTTCGGCAGCGAATCACAAGTATATCATTGTGGCTGTAGACTACTTTACGAAGTGGGCTAAGGCCATGCCTACCTACAAAAACGATAGTGAGACAACAACTTTGTTTCTCTTCAACCTGGTTATTTCAAGATTTGGTATCTTAAGAGATTGTCACTGACCATGGCAGTCATTTCCAAAATCAACTGATGACTGAATTGGCTCTCAAGTTGGGCTTCAAACAAGAGCATTCATCTCCTACTATCCTCAGGCCAATGGGCAGGTTGAAACTGTGATTAAGTCACTTAAGACCATCCTACAAAGGACAATTGATAAAAAATTATCCAATTGGCAGATCATGTTGTACCCGTCGCTCTGAGCATATCGAACCTCAGTTAAGATTGCCACCAGTTTTACTCCTTTTCAACTAGTTTACAAGTTGGAATCTCTTTTCCCTATCGAATGTGAAATTCCGTCCCTTAATCTAGCTATAGAACTTCTTCCGAAGACATCTAGTCTCAAAGAACCCCTTGTTCATTTGGAACATCTTGATGAGCAACATCAAGATGCAGCCATAATAAACGAAGCCCATAAGAAGGAAACTAGCTCAAGAAAAGATAGAAAAGATAGATCAACACCTTAGAATTCAGCCTCTTCGAGAGGGCAACCTCCTTTACATTACATAAATGAACAATTCTTGGATGATACAAATGATAAAACCTCCTTTCTATATATAGGAGTCAAGGAGTCACAATATACCCAGCCGACCTAACAATAATAATATAAAGCCACAAAAATAACAATAGAGGGATTCTATGGGGCGCAGTAATAACAATATGGGGGCAATAGGGGCACAACAATATTAATAAGGGGTACAACTTCCATAGTAATGGGGTAATCACTATTATTATAGGGGCCCAACATGCCCCTCTCCTTCAAAAAAAGTGTTGTCCTCAACGCTTGAGTAGTTCTTGGATACTTCTGTATAAAATTCTCATCCTCCCATGTGGAATCTTCCGTAGATAAGTTCTTCCACTTGATAAGATACTCCAAAATTGATCGATTTCGTAGCTATCGAGATCTTGTTTCTATCACTGCTTCCGGTTCCAATATAATTTTTCCTTCCTCGTCAAGTTCTGGCAATATTGTTTGAACTGGGAGCTTGTCGCCTATAACCTTATTTAAACATGAAACATGGAAAACTGGATGCAATCGAGAAGCTGCAGGAAGCTCCAATTTGTATGCCATAGTACTAATCTTTTCCAACACCTTGTATGGACCATATTACTTTGGTGATAATTTATTATTCTTCTTAGCTTGCTTGAGGGACATTTGCTTCTATGGTTGTAGTCGTAGAAATACCCAATCACCTATAACAAAACTTCTTTCGCTGCGATGTTGATCTGCCTGTTGTTTCATTCTATTCTGTGCCAACACGAGGTTATCCTTTAAGAGTTGGAGGACTTGTTGTTGATGTTCGATGTGATGTTCCACTGCCTGAACCTTAGAATTTTCTCTTAAATATGATGTGATGGATGGTGGTTGATACCCATAAAGTGCCATAAATGGGGCAATTTTTGTTGCTGTATCGAAGGAAGTGTTATACCACCATTCAGCCAGAGGCAACCATTTGACCCATTGTGTCTGTTTATCAGATACAAAGCAACGAAGATATCCTTCCAAACATTTGTTTACTATCTCAGTTTGCCCATCAGATTGAGGATGATAAGATGAGCTATGAGCTAACTGAGTACCAAGACAAGAAAATAATTCTGTCAAAAATTTCCAGTGAAAATGGGATCTCTGTCACTTACAATAATCTTTGGGTTTCCATGTAGCTTTTGAATTGTTTCCATAAATGCAATAGAAACTGTACTAGCTTTAAATGGATGTGATAATGCACAAAAGTGTGCATACTTGGTAAGTTGTCAACTACCACCATGATGACACTCTTTCCCTCAGACTTGGGTAAACCTTTGATAAAATCCATTGAAACCTCCTCCCAACGTTGCCTTGGAATGGATAAAGGTTGTAATAGACCCGGTGTCTTACTTGTTTCAACTTTATTTTGTTGGCAAACCAAACATTCCGCCACAAACTTTTGAATATCTAATTTAAGGCCATCCCAAAAAAATTCCTTCTTAACCCTGTGGTAAGTTTCTAAAAATCCTGGTGCCCTCCTAACGAAGAAGTGTGCAATTCCATAAGAATCTTTTGTTTTAGCTGGGAATTCTTACAGAGGTATAAGCGATCTTTGTACCATAATGAATCATTTTGCCAGCTAAATGTATCAGACATACTGGAATCTTGTTGTAACTTTCGAATAAGTGCCCACACTTCTTCATCATTCTTCCATTCCTCCCTTGCTTCATTTATCCAATCTGGTTGGATAATACAAATGGCACACAACAATGCTTCCACATCCTCATCCTTTCTTGAAAGTGCATCTACCACCACATTTTGCTTCCCTTTTTTGTAGATGATTTCAAAGTCATAACCCAACATCTTTGTTACCCACTTTTGTTGCTCTTCAGAGGATAATCTTTGTTCTAAAAAGTGTTTAAGGCTATCATGATCCATTTTTACCTTGAAGTGTCTTCCCATTAGGTAGGGTTTCCATTTCTTAAGTGCATGGAATATTGCTAACATTTCCTTATCATAAATAGCTTTGTGTAAAAA